>VMDR010006915.1:0-43060 GCA_007922815.1 Macrotus californicus | reverse complement strand
AAAACTGTAAGTAAAGGGTTGGAAAAAGATATTTCATGGAAACGGAAAGGAAAAAGGAAAGCTGAAATACTTACATTAGACAAAGTAGACTTTAAAGTCTATAATAAAAGACAAGGACATTACATACTGATAAGAAGTCAATCCAACAAAAGGATATGACCCTTGTAAACATTTATGTACCCAACATAGAAGCACCTAAATATATAAGGCAGATATTCATGGGAGAGATCAACAGTAATACATAATAGTAAAAAACACTTTAACATTCCGTTGATATCAATAGGTAGATCCTCCAAGCAGAAAATCAATATGGAAACAGCAGTCTTAAATGACACATCAAGCCAGATGGATTTAATTAATATTTTTAATATACCACATTTTGTTTATCCATTCATCAATCAATGGACACTTGAGTTGTTTCCACCTCTTAGATATTGTGTATGACAGGATTGAGAACAGGTCTCCTCAAGATGTGCCAATTTTTGTTTAAGGTTTTATTTACTTATTTTTAGAGAGAGGGGAGGGGAAGGAGAAAGATATCTATGTTCCAGAGAAACATCAGTCAGTTGCCTCTCGCATACCCCCAATTGGGGACATGGCCTGCAACTCACACATGTGTCCCAACCAGGAATTGAAGTAACTTTTCAGTTCTCAGGCAGGAGCTCAGTCCATTGCGCCACAACTTCCAGGGCAATCAATATTTTTAGAGCAGTACACTCCAAAGCGGCAAAATATACTCTACTTTCAAGTTCACATGGAACATTTTCCAGGATAGATGACATATTAGGCGAAAAACCCAAGTCACAATAAAGTTAAGAAAATTAAAATCATATCCAATATCTTATCTGACCATACAGTATGAAACTAGAAATAAATTAGAAGAAAATTGAAAACCACAAACACATGGAGACTAATAGTATATTACTAAACAATGAATGGGTTAACGATGAAATAAAGGAGGAAATCAGAAGATACCTTCAGCACTGGCCAGTGTGGCTCAGGTGGTTGAGCATTGTGCCATGGACCCAAAGGTCATGGCATCGAGTCCCAGTCAGAGCACATGCCTGGGTTGCATGTTTGGCCCTGGTTGGGGTGCGTACAGAGGCAACAATGTTTCTCTCTTCTCTCTCCCTCCCTTTCCCTCTCTCAAATAAAAAAAAAAAAAAATTTAAAGAGATACCTTGAGAAAAATTAAAATGAAAACACAACAACCCCAAATCTACAGGACATAATGAAAGCAGTCCTAAGAGGGAAATTCAGAGCTATACAGGCATAGAAACAAGAAAATGTGTCAAATAAAAAATCTACCCTTAAACCTAAGGAATTTAAAAAGAACAACAGCCTTGGCCAGTGTAGCTCAGTGGATTGAGTGCTGGCCTGTGAACCGACGGGTTGCCAGTTCAATTCCTAGTCAGGGCATAGCCTGGGTTGTGGGCCAGGTCTTTAGTAGAGAGCACGCAAGAGGCAACCATACATTGATGTTTCTCTTTCTTCCTCCCTTCCCTGCTCTAAAAATAAATAAATAAAATCTTTTAAGAAAAGAAAAGTCAGTCTTTAAAAAAAAAAAAAACAACCAAAGTGAGAATAAAGAAATAATAAATATCAAAGCAAAAATAAATCAAATAGTCTTTAAAAAATATAAAAGATCAATGAAACCAAGAGCTGGTTCTTCAAAAAAATAAACAAGATTGATTAACTTTTTAATCAGACTTATCATGAAAAGAACATTAAGGACCCAAATAAATAAAATCAGACCTAACAGAGAAGAAGTAACAACTGACACCACAGAAATACTAAGGATTGTAAGAAAATACTATGAACAATATATATGCCAACAAGTTGGACAACCTGGAAAAATGGATAAATATCTAGAAACATGCACTATTCCAAGACTGAGTTAAGAAGAAACCGAAAATCTGAAAGGAATGATTATTAATGACATTGAATCAATAATCAAAAAACTTCCCCAAAAATTCCTGGACCAGTGGACTTCACAAGTGAATTTTACCAAACATTCAAAGAAGAATTAACACCTATCCTCCTTAAACTAGTCCAAAAAATTCAAAAGGAGGGAAGACTCCCAAGTTCATTATATAAGACTACCATTATCCCGATCCCAAAACCATACAAAGACATCACAAAAAAACAAAATTCCATGCCATTATCCGTGATGAACATAGATGCAATAATCCTCAACAAAATATTACCAAACCAAATTCAGCAATACATTAAGATCACTTGGGATTTATTTATTCCTGGGATTCAAGGTTGATTCAACATCTGCAAAACAATTAATGTGATATACCATGTAAACAAAATGAAGGGTAAAAATCACACGATCATTCAACAGGTGCAGAAGCAGCATTCATTTATGATAAAAACTCTCAATATATATCAATTAAGTGGGGAAAGAGGAAGCATACCTCAACATAATAAAGGCCAGATATATAAAACACCTAGAGCTGACATCATACTCAATGGGGAAAAGCTAAAACCATTTTCTTTATTATTTTACATTTCTTTTTATTTTTATTAAGTATATTTTATTGATTATGCTATTACAGTTGTCCCATTTTCCTCCCTTTTGCCAAGTATCCCCATTCCCTCCAGCAATCCCCTCCCTTAGTTCATGTCCATGGGTCCTACATATGACTTCTTTGGCTTCTCCATTTCCTATCCTGTTCTTAACATCTCTCCATCTATTTTGTACCTACCGATTATGCTTCTTATTCCCTGTACCTTTTCCCCCATTCTCTCCTTCCTCCTCCCCACTGATAACCCTCCACATGATCTCCATTTCTGTGATTCTGTTCCTGTTCTAGTAGTTTGCTTAGTTTGTATTTGTTTTTTTAGATTCTGTTGTTGACAGTAGTGAGTTCATTGTCATCTTATGGTTCATAGTTTTGATCTTTTTTTTCTTAAGTCCCTTTGACTTTTCATATAATAAGGGCTTGGTGATGATGAACTCCTTTAGCTTTACCTTGTCTGGGAAGCACTTTATCTGCCCTTCCATTCTAAATGACAGCTTTGCTGGATAGAGTAATCTTGGATGTAGGTCCTTGCCTTTCATGACTTGGAATACTTCTTGCCAGCCCCTTCTTGCCTGCAAGGTTTCTTTGGAGAAATCAGCTGATAGTCTTTTAGGAGCTGCTTTGTAGGTAACTCTCTTCTTTTCTCCTGCTGCTTTTAAGATTCTCTCTTTATCTTTAACCTTTGGCATTTTAATTATGATGTGTCTTGGTGTGTTCCTCTTTGGGTCAACTTCTTTGGGACTCCCTGAGCTTCCAGGAATTGTATGTCTATTTCCTTAATCAAATTGGGGGAGTTTTCTTTCATTATTTTTTCAAATAAGCTTTCAATTTCTTGCTCTTCTTCTTCTCCTTCTGGCATCCCTATGATTCAAATGTTGGTATGTTTAAGGTTTTCCCAGAGGTTCCTAAGCCTCTCCTTGTTTTTCTGAATTCTCATTTCTTCTTTCTGTTCTGGTTGACTGTTTTTTTCCTTTTGTTCCGCATCATTGATTTCAATTCTGGCTTCCTTCCTTTCATTGTTGGTTCAGTGTATATTTTTCTTTATTGCATTTTGTGTAGCCTTCACTTCTTCCTTTATTTTGTGGCCTTAGTCAATCATTTATCTGAGCATCCCAATTACCAGTTTTGAACTCAGATCTGATAGGTTGGTTATCTCCATGTCACTTGGTTCTTTTTCTGGAGTTTTGGGCTGTTCTTTCATTTGGGCCACTTTGGACTGTTCTTTCATTTCTTTGTGTCCTCAATTTGGTAGCCTCCCTGTATTTCTGTGTATTAGGTAGAGCTGCTTTGACTCCCATGTCAGTGCACCTGTTACATTGTAAGGGGGAGAGCCTTAGGTATTCACCACTGCAGTGCAACCCACTTCGCCACTTTGTGGCATTGTATGGGGGGGTGGGGTGGGGGAGGGAACAATGCCTCTTGCTTGGCTCTTGCCCCATTTCCAGTCACTTCCTCCACTTCCTGTAAGTGGCTGGCACCCTTCTAGCTGCTGCCCTGGTGCTGATCCCCAGAGTGATGGGTTTGCATATGTTCTAGGACCCTGTGGGCCCTTTAAACGAACTCTCCAGAGAGCCCAACAGTTTATTCCACCACCCCAACCTTCACTGGTTTTTACAGCCAGAGGTTATATGTCTTTATTTTCCCAGCACTGGAACTCTGGGCTGTGCAGTGTTGCATGGGGCTAGGATCACTCATTCCCCAGATGTCCTTCCCAGTTTTTACCTGCTGTATATGAATGTGGGACTGCCCATTCAGCTGGCTGCCCCTGCCTCACTGCCACTGCCTTGCTGCTGCCTTGTCGCACCACATCATATCCTCTCTGCCTCTCCTACCCATCTAGATGAATGTTTCTTCTTTAAATCCTTGGTTGTTGGACTTCCATATACTTCGATTTTTTGGCAGTTCTGGTTGTATTTTGTTTTTAGACTGGTTGTTATCCTTCTTATGGTAGTACGAAGAGGCAAAGCAAGTCTACCTACACCTCCCTCTTGGCTGGAGGTTAAAACCATTTTCTTTAAGATCAGGAATAAGTTGGGGTTGTTCATCTACTTTTATTACGCATAGTATTGGAAGTCCTAGCCACAACAATCAGACAAGAAAAATAATTAAAATGCATCCAAATTGGAAAGGAAGAAGTAAAACTGTCATTATTTGCAGATGACATGATACTACATAGAGAGAAGCCTAAAGATTCCACAAAAAATTTACTAGAACAGATAAATGACTCCAGTAAAGTAGCAGAATACAAAATTAATATTCAGAAATTGCTTGCATTTTTATATATCAAAAATGAACTATCAAAAAGAGAAAGGAAGAAAATAATCTCATTTACAATTGTATCAAAAACTACCTAGAAATAAATTTAACCAAGGAGGTAAAAGATCTGTTCTCAAAAAATGTTAAGACATTAAAGAAACAAATTAAATAAGATACAAAAAAATGTAAGTATATATCATGCTCATGAAAGGAAAATTAACATTGTTAATATTTCTATACTACTCAAAGCAATCTATAGATTCAATACAATCCTTATCAAAATACCAATGGCATTTTTCATGAGAACAAATAATAATCCAAAACTTTATATAGAACCACAAAAGACCCCAGTCATAAGCAATGGTGAGAAAAAAAGAACAAATTTGGAGGTATTATGCCACCTTACATTAAACTATACTACAAGGCTATAGTAATCAAGAAAGCATGGTACTGGTGTGGAAAGAGACACAGAGATCAATGGAACAGAATAGAGAGCCCAGGAATAAACCCACATCTTTAAGTCAATTAATATTTAACAAAGAAGCTAAGAATATATAATGGAGTAAAGATTGCATTGGGAAAATTGGACAGATACATGCAAAAAAATGAAACTAGACCACCTTCTTACACCATATACAAGAATAAAATAAAAATGGATTAAAGACTTTAATGTAAGACTTGAAACCATAAAATTCCTAGAAGAAAATATAGGCAGTAAATTGTCTGACATTGCTCTTAGTAATATTTTTTGTGATATAGCTCCTAGGGAAATGAAAACAAAAGAAAAAATAAACAAATGAGACTACATCAAACTAAAAAGGTTTTGTATGGCAAAGGAAACCATCAACAAAACAAAAAAACAACCTACTCAAAAGGGAAAGCATATTCACCCATGATATATCTGATAAAGGGTTAATATCCAAAATTTATGAAGAACTCATACAATTCAACACCAAAAAAATGAGCAATCCAATTTTAAAAATGAACAGAGGACCTGAATAGGCGCTTCTCTAAAAAGGCCATACAAATGGCCAATAGAAATATGAAAAGATGATCAAGGTCACTAATTATCAGAGAAATGCAAATTAAAACCATGCAAAATAATGAGATACCGCCTCACACCTGTCAGAATGGCTATCAAAAATAAATCAGCAAACAAGTGTTGGCAAGGATGTGGAGGACAGGGAACACTGGCGCACTGTTGGTGAAATTCCAAGTTGGTGCAGCCATTGTAAAAACAGTATGGAGGTTCCTCAATAAATTAAAAGTAGAACTACCTTATGACCCAGCAATTCCACTCCTGGGTATATATCTGAAGAAATTCAAAAGACTAATTAGTTAAGATATTTGGTCCCCTATTGTCATTGCACTATTGTTTTGGGGGTTGGCCAAAAACTTTGTTTTTGTCCGTAAAATGGCTCTAGTAGCGCTTTGTTGTCTTTAAATTCATTCAAAACAATTTGTTAGATTGTATGGTGACAGTCATCATATCAGCATTTATTTTCTAAAAACTTACCAAATTAGTGAATATTTGTACAGCCATTTTAATATCAAAGATGGAAGAAAATGTGCAACATTTTTGGCATATTATGCTTTATTATTTCAAGAAAGGTAAAAATGCAACTGAAATGCAAAAAAGTTTTGTGCAATATATAGAGAATGTGCTGTGACTGATTGAAGGTGTCAAAAGTGGTTTGCAAAGTTTCGTGCTGGAGATTTCTCACTGGACAATGCTCCATGGTCAGGTAGAAAAGTTGTAGTTGACAGTGATCAAATGGAACATTGAGAACAATCAACATTATACCATGCAGGAGATAGCCAATATACTCAAAATGTCCAGATCAATAAAATTATTGGTAAAAGTGAAAAATGTATTTTATTTTACAGAAAAAACTAAATGGACTTTTTGGCCAACCCAATAAAATAGCCAAGATATGGAAGCAACCCAAGTGCCCATCAAAAGACAATTGGATAAGGAGTGGTACATATATTCAACAGAATATTACTCCACCATAAAAAAAAAAGAGTGAAATCTCACATTTGTGACAACATGGATCAACCTAGACAGTATTATGTTAAGTGAAATAAGTCAGACAAAGACAAATAACATGATTTCACTTATATGAGGAATTTAAAGAACAAAACAAACAAAAGAGAAAACCTCAAAGACAGAGAACATACTGAGTATTGCCAGATGCGAGGAAGGTTGAAGGAACGGGTGAAAAAAGTGAAGGGACTGAGAAGTACTAATTACAGAACAGTCATGGGGAGATGAAGTCAGTATACCATAGGTAACATAGTCAATAATACTATAATAACTATGTATGGTGCCAGGTGGGTGTTAGAATTTGGAAGGGGATCACCGTAAATTATGTAATTATCTAACCATTGTGATGTACACCTGAAACTGAAATTATATTGAATGTCAATTGTAATTGAACAATATTTTTAAATGCCACTAATAGTGAGCTCTAGATAATTGTATATATGCTAAAATATTTAGAGATGTAATGTATTATCATCTGCAACTTTGAAAGATGGTTGGATAAAAATGGACTGATAGATGGAAGGGAAGGATGGATAGTTTCTGGGTGATAGGTATATGGATTCTTACTGTGCAATTCCTGCAACGTCTCTAACTTTTTGAAAATTTTCATAAATCTTGGGAATGTTTGTGTATTGGCCTGCATATTCACAGGACATCCCTGGAGAGGTACACCTGCAGTATAATGCAGCTTGCTTCTGAAGAGGGGAACAAGATGAAAGTTAAGGGAGAGGGAGATTCTTCACTGTACTTTTACGTTTTGAACCATGATGTAAATTATTCACAAATTTCTTTTTTCTATTTTAAAGTTAAAACCCCAGCTCAGGAAGTGTTCCCTGACTGCTGTTTTCCTACAGTCAGTTTGGGGCAGTTGGCTCCCTCCCTACCCTAGGTGGCCTCAGCCTTGATCCAAGGCTGTGGCAAAGTCAAGGATTGCATTCCAGGTCTGGCCATGCCCCCACGGCAGGGAGGTGTGGCTGGGTGGGTCCAAGGATCCTTGGTAGGTCTCCAACAGCGCCTCTTTCAGCATGGGGGCGCCGTGGCCTCGCAATCACCCCCAGCCGCTGGGCTAGTGGAGAGGGGTGGGGGAGGCAGAGGGAGAGGCTGCCAGAGACCTCCCACATTGGAACAGTAGAGGGAGTGGCCTGGGAGTGGCCCAGCTCCTGCAGAGCACCATCCTTGATACCAACGGCCCACTGCTTAGGCCCCTGCCTTGCCCCTCACCCTTCCCCTCGTCTGCACCATGACCCATCAGCCAATCCTGGAACAGCTGGTCATCTCTTGGCTCTTCTCACCTCTTCTGGGAAGCTCTCTTGGGCCCTTCCTTTATCACCTGGTCAGTGGTCGGGCAGGGAGGCTGGCTCTTTATCCAAGGAGAGGCCTGGGACAGCAGGGCACTTCGGTGGGCATTTGTGTGCTTTGACGCTGTCGGATCCCACTATCTCTTCTTCGCAGTGCCTGGTGTGGCGCAAGCCGGGTCCGCGCGTAAGCGTGAGCGCCGGGATGACTGGGACTGTGAAATGAGCCACTTAGGGCCTTGAGATCTGTCCACTGAACCACAGGATCCTAGGAAAGGGTTTTGGATAGGGGCCTGACTGAGTCAGATCGAGATTCTGCAAAAGACGGGCCGTGGGGAGGGGACTGTGGGGAGGGGGCCGGCAACTGTGAAGAAGCTGGGGCTTCTGGGGTCAGAGTAGGGAGATCACATTAACTGTCACCCCACCCCAGCGGCTGATTGTTCACAGTCAGCCCGAGTCAGGCCCTCGGTGAGTATGCACTAACGCCCGAGTACACCTTAATGACACTTTTGTACGCGCTGTTCGTGCCTATGACCCAGCTCCCGCGCCTGAGTCCTGGATACTGCTGGGGCCCGCGCACAAGCGCTGTAAGCGTGTGCTCCGGACCTGCATCGGCAATCCTGTGTTCCTTGTGCCCAGCGGCCGTATATCCGCGCCCGCAGGCCAGTACGCACCTAACCGTGCCCGACCCTCCACGTCCCTCCGGTGCGAGATCTGCGTGCCGAGCCCTCCCACTGTTTGCCTGCGCCCCCATTAATCACGCGGAGCAGACGGCGCCGATCTGCGCTCTGGCGGCCTGTCGGTGTTGGCGGGTGACGGAGCGGGCAATCAGCGGGCGCACATCGGCCCATCTTATCGCGCCGGCCCAGCCGTTCCCTGCTATGTGCTGCCCATTGATCGCGTCGGACAGGGGCTGAGGGTCACCGTGGGCCGGGCCAGCCTGACAGCCACATTCATCGCTGCCCAGACGCACGCTGATGGTGGAACAGGCGGAGAGGCCTGGCCATTAATCACAGCGCCTGCCTGCCGAATGACGGGGAGGGGCAACAAGGCCAGCCAGCTGACAGCCAGCTTCTGTGGTTGACCCATTCTTCCCCCACTCACGGGTCCTATGAGGTTCTCCCTACCCCTCACCCCCAGGGGGCCTGCTGTCTCAGGAATAAATGGGAGGGGGAGTGGCCCCATACTGTAGGAGGGGGGAAGGGTGGGGAATGTAAGGACGATCAGCAGGTGGACTGATGTGGACACTCTTTCCTCTCTGTAGCCCTGTTTTCCAGAGATCAAAAGCTTGGCTGGGAGGAAGCACCAGCTCATGCCTTTCCAAGTTTCTCTCCTCTTTGCTCCCAAGCTTGTGTGGACCCAAGCCTGCCCTTGGCCTAATTGGGAATGGTCCAGCTAACACAGATCTCTCTAGGACTTTTCTAAACCTTTGCAAGGGCCAAGGGATGGGGAAGGATGGAGTGTAGCCAGCGTCTGTCTTCTATTGGACAAATAGTGACCCCTTCTCCCCAAAGGGACAGGGATTGGGAATTCTTCATTGAATTTCAGTATCTTGAGTACCCAATACAGCCACATGTCACCTCACCATGTCCTCACATAAATCTATGGGATATGACTGCCCTCATCTGATGGATGAGGAAAGGAAGGCTCAGGATCAGAAGGGAATAGGCTCAGGACCAAGGACCAATCAAAACCACATCCCTGCCATGTCCCTGGAAACTGGTTGCTCCCCTCTCCCACCTGTAGCTTCTGCCTAGGGTCCCCACAAGATCAAGGACTGTTCAGGTCCCTTCAGGTTGGCCCTAGGAGGGAATGAGGAATGCTGGGTGATGAACATCCACTTTTCTGGCAGTAAGCCTGTTGGACGTGGCGTCTGACACATGGAGGCCAGCAGAGTGTGACTCCTACCATTGTGCAGCTCCATTTTACTAGAAAAATGGTTGTGAAAGGTTTGCTAATCAAGTCACTTTCTGGCATGACACCATCATGTTTAGTCCTAAAAAACAAGGGATTTATATGCAAATACTCTCTTCTCCAGCCCATTCAACTGGTTTGTGGGGAAACACTGGAGAGCATGGGCCCAGAGCTTGGAATATCAGCCATTTCCTATGATAAACTTCCACCCTGCCTCACTTTCATATTACAATTTTTCACGCCAGAGCTGAAATAGTACAAAAAATGGGCCTGCTATAATTGTTGGTAGATTGTGTGTCAGCCAGATAAGATGTAACAAATATTTTCCTCCCTACAGGGTCTGTTTCCCTTTTGGTAATGGATGGAGAAACTTCTCATAGTCAGTGAGGGGATCGGTCGTAAAAACTTCGCTTAGATTAATGTAATAATCACAGGCCTTGCTGGAAAAAAAATAGGAAAATTAAAATAACCTTACCTTCTCACTTATCCAGAACCATCTCTTCCACTTAGGTGAGACAAGTGAGGTGGGCCACATCCCTGAACACCAAGGAGAATTCCTGAGGAACAGGACCAGGAGGCTGTGACCACACTCACTCCCCTCCTCACCAGGACCCCTCTGGACATCAGGGTATCCCTGAGAAGCTGAGAGGGATTCTGTCCTGACCCGCAGAGAGGTCTGCCGTCACCACTGCTTCTCTACCACTCCTCAAACACTGAAAGGTTTGGGGGCTGGAAGAAGAGGTCCAGGTAGGCAGAGTCCGGTTCTTGTCCTCTGGGATATCACCTTAGCAAACTTACTTTCCTCATACCTGCCCCTGCTTGCCTGACCTGCCTGGGATGGAGATCAGATCTTGAAGTGTCGTTCCCCACCCCCCCCGCCAAAGATTCAGCACACTGAGGAAGGTGTTATAGCCATAGGAGATGGACACACAGATTCCAACCACTTGATTCCAAATCTTCCTGGTTCCATCTCTTACCAGCTGGACAAGTGACCTAACTGGCACCAATATCATAGGGGTGCTATGACAATGAAAAGGAAATAGGAAGCATTAATATAGGCCCTAGCCCACAATCAGCTCTTGCTACACTGGTATCAGAGGTATCACTATTCTGTTTTTCTAAGGTGGCTTATGTTGGGAGTCCAGAGACACAGGATATGAGTAGCCAGGACAAGCCATAGAGATCGGTCCTGACTTTAGGAAGTGTCCCACCCCCATGCTGGGATCTCCTTCAGGTGCCAGGCCGGAAGGTCCATTTTGGCAGCAGGGACTAACTAGCTGGGCCCTCCTCAGTGCCTGAGGACTCTGAGAAGACTGGATGGACTCCCACAGCATTATCTCAGCCCTCTTATCCTGCAGTCTCCTGGACACTCAGAAGATCATCACTAATGGGAGAACAGTTGTACTTGCCCCCTAAGGACCTCATGGTTAACTTGGATTAGAACAATGAACTATCTTGGTTAGTCCCCTTTTTTGCACATATAAGAGTATGGAGATCCTACCCATGAGGGCAGAGAACCAAACAACCAGCCTGTACCAAGGCACTGCTTCTGTGTCTAAGCCCTGCCTCAGGCAGCACAGAGCTAGCAGACAGGAGCTGGCCTGGTAGAAAGAGCATGGTGCTCAACCTATCAGGCGAGAATGTTCCAGTATGGCATCTGTCAGGCGCCGCCATTTCCCTTTCCTCTCAAACGCCTGAAAGCCCCACTTCATTGAACTCACAAAGAAATGTAGTACTAGTGATGAGGACATGTCAAGGGACACAGAAACCAACTGAAAGAACTCTTAATGGTCAAAGCTGGACAAATTTGAGCAACAAAATAAATAATGTAGCATTAGATTATAACCCAAAGTATATTATAAATATCCTTGAGTCCATACAGAGATAAATGATTGAATAAACAAATGGCAAGAAAAGACAATCTCCTGTGTAGATGAATTCCTATGGAAAACAGTATGGAATTTCCTCAGAAAAAATGGAATTGCATTTTGACCCAGCAATTCCACTGCCTGGATTATATCCCAAGAGCCCTGAAACACCAATCCAAAAGAACCTATGCACCCCAATGTTCATAGCACAATTTACAATAGCCAAGAGCTGGAAGCAGCCTAGGTGCCCATCAGTCAATGAGTGGATCAAAAAACTGTGGTATATTGACACAATTGAATACTATGCAGCAGAGAGAAAGGAGCTCCTACCCTTCACGACAGCATGGATGGAACTGGAGAGCATTATGCTAAGTGAAATAAGCCAGGCAGTGAGGGACAAATACCATATGATCTCACCTTTAAGTGGAATATAATCAACAAAAGAAAAAAGCAAATAAAATATAACCAGAGACATTGAAATTAAGAACAGTCTGACAGTAACCAGAGGGGAGATGGGAGGGGATAATGGGAAGAAAGGGGGTAAGGGTTTACAGTAACAACTATAAAGGGCACATGGACAAAACCAAGGGGGTGTGGAATCAGGGGAGGGAGGTGGAGATGGCTGGGGGCAGGGGGGTGGTGGTGTTAGAGGTGGAGGGTAAATGCAGACAACTGTACTTGAACAACAATAAAATAATTTAAAAAAAAAAAGAATATAGACCAACTTGTAGACTCTTCCTCATCGTTAGAGATGAGTATGCATTCAGCTGCCAGCTGTGTGCAAGGCAACTCTTCCTGGACACAATGATTCCTCTTCCCAACAGTTTTTACACTTACAGGTCTATAACAGATCATGCAGAAATTTAGAACCTGGTACCCTTCAATTCACTGTGCAGTAAAGAGGTAGCATAGCAGACATGAAAAGGTCTAAACATAGAAAGGCCTGCTTGCAAGGTTGGCTTTTGGCAGGCAACTGGGAACTTGGGCTGGTAAACAGTTCCCTACGTTGATGTAAAATTTTCCCTAAATGATAGGAGTGGCCACTGTGCCTTAATTGTTTATATAAATAGTATGGTTTATGTGAAATGCCTGCTTTCTTTCTAGGAGTCTGGAATTTGGGGTGTGCTAAGCAGATGAGCCCCCAACAAAAACCTTAAGAGTCTTTAATAGCATCCTCAGTAAACAATACTTGTACTTGGTGTCTCAGCTTGTTGCTGGAAGCATTGAGCACATCCCGTGTGACTCCTCTGGAAGAAGCCTCTTGGAAGCTTCCATGTGATTTTCTCCATACTTCACACGATGTACCTTTGCCCCATTCTGACTTTATTTTGTGTCATTTCATTGTAGTAAACCATAATCACGAGGGTGACAACTTCTGGGTCCTATGAGTTATCCCAGAAATTTGGGGAAACTGGGGATAGCCCTGAGGAGCACATACACAGTATTCATTCAAAAAACACATATATATATAACCCAAAGTATATTATAAATAGCCTTGAGTCCATACAGAGATAAATGATTGAATAAACAAATAGCGAGAAAATAATCTGTGTAGATGAATTCCAAATAATTAATGTAGATGCTCAGCCGTTAAGGAGGTGGAGAAAAACTCCCCACCTCTTAAGTATGGACTGTGCCCATTGACTTCTTCCGAAGAGGACGGAATGGGAAGGGGGAAAAGAGTAATTTTACAGTGGAGAAACCTGACAAACACCTCAGCCAGGTGATCAAGGTCAACATTAATAGTGATGAGTCATGTTGATATGTGATAAAAATTGCACTTTACCTATATGGACTTACTCCAAATAACCCACAATCCTGGTTTAATCATGAGAAAAACATCTAATATACCCCACTGAGGGATATTAGACAGAACACCTGACCAGTCTTCCTCAGAACTTTGAAGGTCCTCAAAAACAACAGCCATAAGGAGTTGAAGGAGAAATGACAACTAAATGTAATGTGGGATCCTGGGACAGAAAATATGAATAAAGTATAATAATGTATCAGTGTTGGTTCATCAACTGTGACATATGTACTACATACTACTGTAAGAGGTTAACAATAGGGAAGCTGGGTGTAAGGTATGTGGGAACGCCCTGTACAACCTTCACAACATCTAAAACTGTTATTTGTTTATTTTAATTAAAAGAGATGCCATCAAAATATCCTATAAGGATTTATTAGAAAACATGCTAGGTGAGGCAGGGTTCCTTCAAAGGAACCACAGGAGAAATTATGACAACTTAAAAAGAAACACTTAGCACACTGAACTTGCTGCTAACCATGCCCACGCTGGAAGAGAATCTGAAGGCCAGAGGTAAACCTTGTATCCGCAGGCTGTACCCTGGCTCAGACATGCCAGGGAGTCTCTCTTTGCAGAAAGACTCACTTCATGTACTTATCCTGCTGGTCTGCCAGGATTTTGGCTGATGACTTGGCATCATAGAAGAGCTCACTGATCTCTTCAACATGTTCTTTCTCGATGCTGTCCTTCCCGTTGATCTTAGCAAGCAAGTTGGCCGGGGTCAGCAGTTGCACCGAGTACCTAAAGTGAACAGGGGCCAGGGCAGGAGTGAAACAGTGGCCACAGAGAGGAGCCCCATCCCAGACCAGCAGGAGCACTGACACCAGGGGCTGAGCCCAATGCTGGGCTTGTGCTAGATGGACACAGCAAACAAGGAGATAGGAGAATTGCTTCTTTCTCAGAGAGCTGCAGTCATGACCCCATTGGAAAGGTCAGAAGTCCTGAACATAGCCAAGTCCTACTCCCCAAATCTTTATCACAGTCTAAAAATTCTCTGATAGGAGGTAATCCCACTGCTGCTTAAAAGGTACTGCAAATTTTGTGGCAGGCAATGCCAAGGTCCAGATCAGGACATTGAACATGGCAGGGATATGAACATACAGCTTGAAAGCAAATGAGCCAACCAAAGGCATGAAAATCCAGGAGTTTTTAAAAGCACCACTCCACCCAAATAAAACAGCTTACAATTCTGCTTCAACTTCAAGAGTGAGGGAATTAGGGACAGGAATGAAGTAATGATTTCACAAGAAGCCAGAACACTGAGGAGGGACATCTTGCACAGGCAATGGCTTCAAGCCATTATCAGGAAAGCAGTCTATGTCTGCAATCCTTCCTCATATTCACCTACACCAACCATTTCCACCTAAGACACACCAGAAGAACAGAGCCAGCATGAGTAAGGTGGTGAGGCAGGGCCCAGCGAATGAACTCCCTGCCCTGGACCCTGGTCTCTGGTTCTGTCCATTTCCTCTACCAGGGGACTGGCCTGGGGTTGGAGCCAGCTTTCCATCACAGGGGTGCAGCTGCTACAGGACAAGGGAACTTAACCTGTCATTCTAGTTTTTAGAACACCATCATCTAAATATTCTGCACTCTGAATCAGTGTCCTTGGATAAGACTCATCACACCACTAATAGCAGACATGGTACTGTGCCCTGAGAAGGGGCCTGCCTTTATGTTCTAACAGACCATTACATCCCCACAGGCTTTGCCATGAGAAGGCACATGGGGTCTGGAGCGGCTCCAGACAGACACAGGTCCAGGGGACAACTGGCTCACCTCAAAGTGGTCTTGGTACCGATCTCTCCCAGGTGGTTCAGTGCCTCCTCACTGATGTTGATTCCCTCTGTCTGGGCACGAATTTTAATGATCTTTTGGAGGAGAAAAACCATGATCATCAGTGACCAACCTCAAGTGTCTCATTTATAAAGTGCTTTAAAAACAATCCTGTTCAGTGTTTCTAGACCGTATCATTACAGTAGCAGAGGCCCACTCCCGGACTGGTGAGGCAAAGAGCTGACCCCTACATAGGACTGCACACATATATCTGTTGGGTGCCAGCCACACTGTGAATGGCTTTAAAGCCAGAATGTTACATTCATACTGACTAAAAAGCAGCTGGTACCCCTGGAGGTGTGTACCAGGATGGCTCAGCTCCTGCCTCCCACCCCAGGCCACTCAATTTCCAGAGCAAGAAAACTGAGGCTTCTCCAAAATCTGCCCAGGCTCCCACATAGGCTCTAACCTTCCTCTCCAATATGGACACCACCACCTATAAGCACTCAGACAAAAACAGAGATTCTTTATTTGTTTAATAAATAAAATAGTTGAATAAATTTTTTTAAAAGTTACTTTTACAGATTTACTAGCCCTTATAACATCACCCGAAGATATCTAATCTATCAAGAAGAAACTGACATTTGTTGCAGTTTGCAGATCCCAATAAAGTTGGATGGAAAACAAGCTGGCAATGTGGATGCAGTAACACAAGTGGCACCAGGATCCTGCAGGCACACCAGCACTGAGTGATAAGGGGCAGCTGGGATAATGATGTTGTGTATTGTGAAACTGAGATAACGCAAAGACTTTGAGCCTCAAATAATATAGAAATTTTTCACTTTGGCAGCTTCATAAACAAGATATCAAGAAGCCCTTGTTTAAATTAAAGCCATAAAAACACACCCGGGTAGAGGCTTAGAAAGTGGGAAGGACTAAGCCCCCCAGCTAAAGCCTTACATGGGGAAGACAGAGACCAGAGGTCTAGGATATACACACTTTAAAACTAGCCTTTCGGCCCTCAGGCAGAGACCCTGAGGGCAGGAGCTGCAGAAGGAGAGAGTTTAGTGTCTAGTGACTTTCATAAGGGGCCCAAGCATGTCACCTGTTATGAATCGGAAAGGTCTTGCTCAGTAAGAAAGACAGGCTCAGGATCAGGGCCAGGGCTGAAGTGGCTGGGCCAGCATGCACTGGGGGCCGTGGCCAGGGCTGGAAGGCCAGGTGCTAGCAAGAAAGTCTTTTATTGTGTCAAAAAACTCAGAACTCAGATATTTGTATGAAATGTCCTGATTTCTAAATGCTGTCAATTTGTTCAAATATTTCACACTGCACTAGCCACATATCTGGTTAGCCAGTGCTGCTAAGGTATGACCTCTGTTAAAAGTATCTTAGTTTGTGCATGAGGGGTTCCACCATCTGGGGTCCCAAACCACCATAAATGCAGCTGAACACAGAAGGTCCTAAGTGGACATGAGGAAGTCAGAAATGGAACAGGAAGGGAGATCCCTGCTCCTAGCTCCCTCCACAGGACTCCCCACCGACCACAACAGTCAGAGCCAGACAGGTTTTTGCTCAACATAAAAAGGGATTCTCACTGCCAGCTGGGAACAAAGGAAACCTCCAGGTTCTGTCAAGAAAAATGTCCCCTAGGACCTTCAGAAACTTGACAGAGTTGCAAATATTTAATCCTTGAGCCTGGTGAAGGGGAAAGCTTCAGCCCTGAGCATTTCATTTTTAGTGAGCTGCACTGAAATGGAAGTTGGGCTTCAGAAATGTCAGGGACACTCTGCTCTCACTCTCTCTAAAGCAGGTCAGAGCAATCCCAAGAGCTCCTGTTTCAGACTGTTTGGAAATGGACAGTTTATGAATTAGATCTTTAATCATTTAATAACCTCAGGGGTAGTTCATGAGGGTGTAGGCACTGATGGCAGAATACACGTTACATTTACTGTTTTTTCAAGACCTACTCCAGACTCCAGTAAAGATGCTGAGGTTATCCCTTGAACCCACCAGAACAAAGCAGTGTCCATAATAGCAGTCTGTCCTCTGCTAACCTAACAGGAAGCCTGGCTAAGCCGATGGAACCAGCCCAGGATCTGGCCTGTAGTCGCCGCTCTGGAAGGCACATTTGCAGAACATTCCAGCAGAGAACATACCATGCATCCCAGGGTCAAAAGAAGTAAACATGTGAACTGGCTCTGAGTACAGTCCTAGCTCTGCAGCTTATTCTCTGTGACCATAGGGTCCTTGTTTTTCCCAAGTCACAAACCCTGCTTATTGAAAGCTATTGTGAGGATCCCAGGAGATATCTATGAAGCACCTGCAACCTGTTAATATCAGTAATAACTGCAATAGGAAGGGATGGCTGGCCCTATCTGTTTATTGTCACTATATCACTTAGTCCTCATGACAATCTTGAGAGAACAGATCTTGCAGTGAATCAAGAAGGCTCAGAGAGATGCATGAAACTGCTCGAGTCACTTAGCCAAGAAGTGATCTGAGTGTGTAGGGCTGCCCTTCCCAGCAGGCTCTAGTCCCAAAGGTAAGGATGGGAAAGGGACCAATTTGTCCTTTGCTTTTGCTTCCACTTCTATTCAATGAATGCCTTGACTTCAACCTAGCATTCATCCAAGAGCAAGAGACCATTAGCAGTTGATAAGGCCCCCAGCCATGGACATTATCTCCTAATAATTAACAGCTGCTGCCATGGACTACAATTGTTTCAATATTCTGTCAATGCTGGTTATGAAGGGAGACCTCCAGCTCCATGCTCACCCCTGCACTCCTGGGTACTGGTCAACAAGAAATGTTGGTGGGGCCAGGCAGATAGGCTACATGTGAACAAGGGGACAGCCAAGAAGTGCCCAAGAGAGGCCTTCGGAGCTCCAAAAGGAAAGGCCTTGCCAACAAATTGCCAAAGTGACTCCACCCCAACTTGTTACTTCTAGCAGGTGGGAGGCTAGTGGCACAGTGCTTAGGAACATGGGCTTCAGGATCAGACAGCCTGGATTCCTGTTAGTCCTGTCACATACTTGCCACTGACAAGCTTTATGAACTTGGGCAGTTAGTTAGCCTAAATCTTCGTGTCCTCATCTTTAAGAATCACGATAACAGTTCTCCCTGTCTCATGATTACCGGAGATCAAATGGAATCATGCTGGCTACGTATGTCCATTAATTTAACACAATGTCCAATAAACAGTGCCTGTGCTCCGGTGAGAAGAGAGGGCCCAGGCAAGAGCCTATTCAAATGTCAGTGTAGCCCGATCCACTCCAAGTCCCCAGCCTTAGCCATACGTGGACCTCAAAGTGAGAGACCTACACCCTAGAAGCGAGACCATCTGATGCATGGGTGGACAGAGAAGGGAAAAGAGCACAGCATGTACTGCTCCAGTGGGCCGGTAACCTAGAGCACAGTCCACCGCTGAGCAGATGGCCTGGGCTCTGCAGGGAACTGTCTGGCTTTGCATCCTGGACTTGCTACTCTGCAACTCAGCCATCAAAAAGAAAAGAGATTATGACTGTAACGACTACTAACGTACCAACAAGGGGACTAGAAATTCTAAGTGTGCAGTGCCTAGGCATTGTTTAGCACACAACTGGTGTTCCAGCTCCAGGTCAAGCAAGAGGCAATTCCTGCAAGAACTGGGACTGCACCCCTTGGGACAAGGCCCAATCTCATACACTCCTGTCACCTCCTCCCCCAAACTAAGCTCACATGGAATTCTGGCATGCACTCTGTGCAGGGTCTAAGCTAGATGCTTCCATGCACATCTCCTTCAAGCCTCTCATTGTAAGGTTAGTTTTATGACCTCCATTCCAGGTGCCTAAGATGTGTGACCCTGTTTACTATCATCTCTACAACCAAGGCAGCAGCCCCAGGCACAGCTTCCAAAGTCCCTGAGAAACCCATTAGTCATGCTGTAAACAGCTCTGATAGGACTCAAGTGCTCACCCCCTCTAGCTTCTGCATCCTGCTAGAGCTGGCCTGCTGTGGGTTCTGGCGGGACAGAGTACCTGGTTTTGCCCACTGAGCAAAAGGAACCTCAGACAGGGCCTGGCCTAGGCACCTAGAGGCTATTGCTAAATCATATTTCATGCCCTTTTCCTAGAGCCAGTGACCTCCCTAATGGCTGTCATCAAGTCAATATTTTTCACCGTTCCTTTCCTAAAGTTTATCAGGAGGGATGTAGGCAACTGAGGTTTTGTGACACTTTAGGCAGTGTCTAGTTGGCCCATCCATCCCTCAGATGGGGAGACTGAGGCTCGGAGTATTGTGACTTCTCCAAGGATGCAGCATAGTGATGGGACAGTGAGGGGAACCAGTCCTTCCTGCTCAGCATCAGGGAACCTTCCTATATGGCATCAGGGAAGACTGGCAGCAAATGAGGGGGGAACAGAGAGAGGAGGGAAGAAGGCAGGCTCACCTGTTTCATTTCCTGCGGAGTATACAGCATGGTCCGGATGATCATCACTCGGTCCAGAAGGTCAAGAGGGATACCATGAGGAGAGGTGATATCCTCAGTGCCCCTGCAAGACCCAGCATGACCATATCACCCCAGGCAGACTCTGGACATTGAAAATATGACTGAGGAACTTAAAATGACAAAACAGCCCACGTCCTGAGAGTCAGAGGCAGGGTAAACAGACTACCATTCAGGTGTCATCAAAACCAACTTCACTATTTTACCAAATATCAGTACTATAGAAAATTTGGGAAAGGGGGGAAAAGGCCACCAAAAATCATATTTGCCAAATTTTCATGTAAACGTTTTTGTAAACTAAATTAAGCATGTAGATTTTTTCTTTGCTTTTGTCCATGTTACTTTAGTCTTAATTCATCAGGTATTTTATAAAACCTAAATTGTTGGGCATTTAGGTAATTTCTAATTGTTGCTATTTTTATTAATGATGCTTTAATAAACAATTTTATGCATATAGCCATGAACGTTTCCTCAGCAACTCTAGTAGTACCTGACACAATCCTGACAATCTATTCAAATGGATGACTTAATATCCTAATTTACACAGCTGCACAAGTGATCTGATCTTACTGCATTATAGCCAGCACCGGGTATTCTAATTTTCAAATATTTCGTTGCTTTGATGGTTTAGAAAATGGATGGGTATCATCTTGTTTGAATTTGCATTTCCTTGACTCATAAGGGAAATGCTTTCCCTTATGTACACTAGTTATTTTATTTCTTTTGGAGAACTGTCCAGTTATGTCTTTTCCTATTTTCCTCTTGGATTCTTAGCCAAGCCATAGGAAGAACAGCCCAGGAGAGGAGCCCTGTTAAACCCATCAGGTCCTGAGGTACCAGCTGTCTGCCTGCAGGATGTGAGTTGAGCAGACCTGGCAGCCCCCAGGATCAGGCTTCAACCACAGCAACTGGAAGCCTCAGCCTTTGAGAGTCACAGAAGCAGAAGGTTACCTCAGCACTGTTTCTGGTGCCAGATTAAGAGTCTATGATCTTAACTTATCACTATAACAAAGAAAAAGGACAGGACATTTGGATTTAATTGTTAGGATCAAAATATTTGGTTTCCAATCTAAGTAAACATTACAAAAATAAAACTTTAGTTAAAAAAAATCATTCTGGCCCTGGCTGGTATAGCTCAGTGGATTGAGTGCTGGCATGTAAGCCAGAGGGTCACCAGTACGATTCCCAGTCAGAGCACATGTCTGGGTTGCTGGCTGGGTCCCCAGTAGGGGGCACGTGAGAGGCAGACACACATTGATGTTTCTCTCCCTCTCTTTCTCCCTCCCTTCTCCTCTCTCTAAAAATAAATCAAAATCAAATCTTTTAAAATGTGTTTTAAAACAATCATTCTGTTGAAATTCTATCCAGTCAGTTGAAGTGTAAATGTGTATTTATTATTGCGAGAATAAAATGTTGTTCTGATATAGGCTACAACAGGATGAACCTTGAAAATCTTATGCTAAGTGAAAGAAGCTAGTTATAGCCCTTACTGGTGGGTGTGGCTCAGTAAATTGAGTATCATCCAGTAAAGCGAAAATTTGATTCCTGGTCAGGGCACATGCCTGGGTTATGGATTCAGTCCCCTCTTTTGCTCCCTCCCTTCCCCTCTCTCTCAAAATAAATGAATAAAATCCTTTTTTTTTTTTAAAGGAAAGAAGCCAGTTCTAAAACAGCAGATATTGTATGATTCCATTTATAGGAAATATCTAGAAAAAGCAAATTGATAAAGACAGAAAAGAAGAGAGGATACCAGGTAGAAGAAGGGGAAAATGACACTTACTGCTGCTTAAAGGGTAGAGTTTCTCTTTGGGGTGATGGAAAAGCTTTGGAGATGGATGGTGGTGATGGTTATAAAACACTGTGAATGTAAATACCACTGAATTGTATAGCTAAATGGTAAATTCTGTGTTATATGCATTTTACCACAATAAAAACAATTCAAAAAAGAATAAAATGCTACATTATTGAACTGTTAAATATAAAAAGTTAAGGCCTTTCAAAATAAGTGGGGAAATACAATAGAAAATACAAATATTAATATAATTTTAGAGAAAAGAAATCTCTTTTACAAATAAACAATTCTAAAAACAGTAACAAGGAAGAATTGCAAAAATTAGATTCTATCATGCCCTGGCTGGTGTGGCTCAGTGGTTGAGTGCTGGCCTGCAAGTCAGAGGGTTGCTGGTTCAATTCCCAGTCAGGGCACATGCCTGGGTTGCGGGCCAGGTCCCCAGTGAGGGGCGTGCTAGAGGCAACCACACATTGATGTTTCTCTCCCACTCTTTCTCTCTCCCTTCCCCTCTCTAAAAACTAAAATAAATAGAATCTTAAAAGAAAATGTTTGTAAAAAAATAAATTCTATCATAATCTAAATATTGGTGTTTGGTTTGCCTACAATGTTCACATTAAACAAAATAAACTTTAATAACTACATTTAATTTCAGGTATTGAATTATATCTAGGCCATAAGTTTAAGATTTCTCTCTCTCTTTTAAAGATTTTATTTATTTATTTTTAGAGAAAGGGAGGGAGAGAAACATCAATGTGTGGTTGCCTCTCGCACACCCCTCACTGGGGGCCCAGCTTGCAATCCAGGCATGTGCATAGGGAATCAAACTGGCGATCCTTTGGTTCACAGGCTGGCGCTCAATCCACTGAGCCACACCAGCCAGGTCAAGTTGAAGATTTCTTAAGTCCCACTTCAGAATTCTCTTGAAATTCTTTGTTTTTTTAAAGATTTTATCTATTTATTTTTAGAGAAAGTGGGAGGGATAAAAAGAGGGAGAGAAACATCAATGTGAGAGAGAAACATTGATCAATGGTTGCCTCTTGCATGCGCCCAAACTGGTGACTGAACCTGAAACCCAGGCATATGCCCTGACCAGACACTGAACCTGTGATCCTGCGCCTCACAGGACAGCGCCCAGTCAACTGAGCCACACTCATCAGGGCTCTCTTGAGAATTCTTGAAAATTTTTAAAAAGATCTCACCTTTACCCTGTTAAAATAGCCCAAATTCTGTAGCACTCAGGATAAATCATCTTCAATTCTGACATAATAACAAGTATAATACTAAAGAAGAAATGGTTAGAGAAAAATAAAGCACTCCCTAATCAAACTTCAAAATAACAGAATTTACAAGCATGCATTAAGAAAACTTCTTATAGTTGTGAGTCTCTGAAATTAAAATTTTAAACCAAAGACCTGCTTAAAGACTACTACACATTTTTCTGGAATTAAAGACAAAACATTTTTTAAATTTGTCCAAGCTATGAACCTTAGGAGCAGTTTCTTTCAGAAAGCATATTATTAGTGAAAAATGGTTTCCAGAATCCTATTCTGCTAGGCACAAAAGGCCCCTGTTTACCAGGACTCCTGCACAGCGCAGTGACTCCAGGAGGAACTCTCAATGTGGAGCAGTCCCTGTTTGACAAGGCAGCCAGAAAAGCATATTACATTATAAAACTGCTAACAATAAACTGCAATGATAATTGTATTTTGGCTAAAACTGCAGATTTATTCTTGTACCTGAAAGTTCATTTCTGACTTGGGCTTCAGCCTAATACTAATTTCGTCATTATGACATTTGACAATTCTTCAAACTACGTTAATGGTGTGCCTCTTCCAGATGTACAGTTTTGGGTTGTGAGATCATACGTGCAATTCTTCTTGGATTCCAATACGGTACAATATATCTGTAGGAACACAGTAACTGGGCTTCTAGAAATTTATCCTATAGACAGACCTACACATGTGCGAAAATTTTAACGTAGGGTTCCTCCATTGTGGCATGTTAACATTTTGAACCACGTAATTTTTCTGTAGAGAACTATCCAGTGCACGTAGGATGTTCAGCAGCACCCCTAGCCTTTACCCACAAAATGCCAGTAGTACCACCAGACATGACAAGTAAAAATCTCCCTGGCTCAGAATCACTGCCTGACTGCTTCTTTATATAATCTTGTAACTATAATGACACAGATAACACAAAGCTTAAAGCTTCTATGAGGACAGGAAGTAAAGAACACTTCATTGGGTAACATGAAGGATAACTCCCATAAGTCGACTAAGCCGTAAGAAGAAAGCCATTTGATTTTTTGATGAGACTGCCATGACAACTCAATAAAGAATAAGTCTTTTCAACAAATGGTCCTGGGACAATTGGGTATCCACATGCAAAAGGATGAAGTTGGATGACCTATTCCTTATGCCATACGCAAAAATTAAATCTAAGTGATCAGAAACCCAAATGTCACAGCTACAACTAGAAAACTCTTAAAAGAAATCATAGGTATAATTCTTTGTCACCTTGGATTATAGAATAAATTTTCTTTACAAAAAAACCATTTTATTTATTTATTTTTAGAGAGAGGGGAAGGGAGGGGGAGAGAGAGAGAGAGAGAGAAACATCCATGTGCTAGAGATACATTGATCAGTTGCCTCTCGCATGCCAACGCAAATGGAGACATTGCCTGCAACCCAGGCATGTGCCCTGACCAGGAATCAAACCGGCAACCTTTCGATTTGCAGGCAAGTGTACAATCCACTGAGCCATACCAACCAGAGCAAATTGTTTTTCTTAGATATGAAACCAAACCCACAGGCAAACAAGAGAAAAACAGATAAACTGGACTTCATCAAAATTTAAAACCTGTATGTCAAAAGACACAATCAATACACTGAAAAGACAACCAACAGAATGTGACAAAAATATTTGCAAATAATCCATCTATAGGGGTCTAGTATCCAGAATATATAAAGAATTTTTACAATTCAACAATTAAAGACAAATAACCTATAGAAAATGGGCAAAGTATCATAAACATAATTCTCCTAAGAAGATACACACATGACCAATAGGCACATGAGAAGATGCTCAGCAACATTAGCCATCAGGAAAATGCAAATCAACAGCACAATGAGATACCACTTCATACCCATTAGGATGGCTAGACTCAAAAAGACAGACAATACCAAGAGTTGTTGAGGATGTGGAGAAATTGAAATCCTCACACACTGCTGGTGAGAGTGGTGTAGCCACTGTGGAAAAAATGTCTGGCATAATCCTGAAAGGTGAAGCAGAGCTACCTTTTGACCCAGCAATTCCACTCTTTAGGTATCCCAATGTCCGTCAAATGAAGAATGGAAAAATTTGCTATTAAATATTACATACTTTGACATACTATTTAGCCTTAAAAATAAGTACTGATATGTGCTATAACATGGGTGAACACTGATATTACATTAAGCAAAAAAAGCCAGACAAAAAAAAAACCCATACATTATATGGTGCCATTTGTATGAAATGTCCAGAAAAGGCATTAAATGCATAGAGGTAGAAAGTAAGTTAATGGTTGCCAGGGGCCGTGGAAAGGGCCTATGGAAAAAATAGGGGTGTGTGTGTGTGGGGGGGGGGGGGTACGTGTGCAGATGGCCAGGGTAGCTGTTGATAGGTATAGGATTTCTTATAGGGGTGAAGAAAATGTTCTAACATAGACTGTGGAAATGATTACGTAACTTTGTGATTATGTTAAAAACCCCTGAATTTTACACTTTAGCCGCGTGAATTATACTAGGTGTGAATTTTATCTCTATAAAGTGATTTTTTTTTAAAGTGCCACTTGGGGTGTTCTGCCACAGGGTTACAGTGAATTGAGACCACATTGTTTCTTAAGTCTCCATGCTTTAGTGCAACAGTGACTTATGGAGAAAAACTCCTACAAAGACTCCGTAATTTCAGAGAGCTATTCTCCACAGGAAAAGAAGACCTCCCAAGTTTTTAGAGTTGGGATCAGAGCCAGGCTCTCCTTTAACATCTGAGAGTCCTGCTGTGTGAAATGGAAAGGACTTCCCAAGGTAACAAGGTAGACAGAGCCAGTGCAGCTTCACCTCCTATTGTAGCTATGAACATTATCAATTTCCACGGGAGAGTAAAGCACCCATGGAAGAAGCATAGGGCCAGGTGCTCCTCCAGTAATGGTTCCCTCATCCCCCAATGCACAAGGACAGGTGATCTAGAGGACTTAGGGGCTGTCTGCACTTTCAGAGCCACTGAACACCATTAGTCCCAGTGGCTCTCCACACAACCACCATCAAATCAAAGCTCAATCCCCATTCACTGACCAGGCAACTCCAGAAAGCAGTGCATGGCATGGACTTTGGAGCCAGATGACCCCCAAGCTTGAGGCCCATGCAGGTCACCTCGCGTGTGAAAGAAATCTGGAGACATCACCTGCCCAGAAGGTAGTCAGGGTGCCTTGACATTACATGAGATGACCTATGTAGAGTATTTGGACAGTGTCTGGCACAGAGGAAGCCCTCAATGGCTGTGAGTTTCCTTCTTTCTCCCTTTCCTTTCAAGTTCTGGAGGTCAGAATATGGGTCTGAAGAGAAGAAGGAAGCTCAACAGCTCCTATGTATAGCGGTAGAGTCTGATGAGCAGCAAGTCACCTGTGGCCAAAACTATACATATGTTCCAGAAATTCCATCATTTCATATTTAAGCCAAATCTTATACGGAGTATGAACTGTGAAGTTCAATGCTCTGGTCAAATCCCAGTCCTTCTTCTGAGCTGTGTCACCTTGGCCAAGTATCCCTTCCTGGTGCAGCCTCAGTGTCCTCATTTGAACAATGAGAACAGCCGTCCCTTCCTCACTAAGTTGAGGTGAGAGCAGCCATGTACCTGGTACACAGAAAAAGCTCCTTAATACATGCTGGCTATTATTTTTATCATTGGTATTTTGACATTATTATCACTACTCAACAAATTTCCCTCTAGGTCTTGACACCAAAATCCTCTTGTAGAACACACACCCCAATTTTGGTTACATTATTGGGCCTATGCAAGATTCATACTCTGAACATCTTACCTCCATTTGGGTGACTGCAGTCTGACAACCGTGAGCAGCCCCAGCCTCAAGGAGCCCTTAATCAAGTCAGTCAGAAAGAGGCTGGGATCATGTCTCCCAGATTGCAGGCTGACCAGAGTTCTGTCCCCCTTGGGCAATTTGAGATCAAAGCCACCTTCCTATGTACCTTTTTCCTGGAAGGTATGGGACTGAGAGAAGGTACTCATAGGCCTAAAAAATCTTGCTCCTGCCATCTTGCTTGACTGGTATCTGCTGGGCTCAGTTATCCACCATGAGGGAAGGGAACCTGTTAGCAGAGCTCTGCAGCAGGGGTGCCATCTGAGCTCTTTCAACAGCTGCCCAAATGAAGCCAGGCCTGACCAAAGCAAAGCAAGCCCAGAAAATCTACAGAGTCTGTGCAACAGAGACACCAGGGTCACTGGGTACCAAGCCATATATCTGATTTCCAGAAGCTGCCTAGGTAGCCAGGATCCTCTCACCAAAGGCTGTCCTGGACCTGGTACAAGCTGCCTTCTCTCAAATATTGAAGAAAAAAATGTGTAGCAATGTTATCAAGACAGCATTACAAAGATTCAAAGAATGACTATAAGATTCTGCTATATAAACTTGAATCATGAATTCAAGTCCTAATTCCTAGTTAACTGAGGGGAAATCTGAGTTCGCTCCCCAGCACCAACACCACTGCTTCTAGATAACTGTAACTATAATGGACGCACCCTCCAGGAAATGGGGAGGGTTAGAGTTGCACACCTATAACTGGAGACTTTGCCCCAATGCTAAACTTGGTGGCTGAAAGAGGGGCAAAGGCAAATATGGCCAACACTGGCCCTCATTGGTTGGAAAGCTGGACTCTTCCACTAGCTCTTGGCAGGCATGGGACTCTGGGAAAGGACTTTTGAAATGGAACGTGCCAGAAAGCAAAAAGTCAGTTAGTTTTTTCCCCTCCCCCCGGTGGGGGGGTGGGGGGGGGGTCGCTTGTCAATAGTTGCCAATGGGCCTGCCGACAGTGGCCAGTACGGGCCTGGGAATGGAGGCCTGGGGGCACAGACTCCAAAAGATGCCTGAAACTGGACAGCAACTGGAAACCAGCTAAGCCACCTACATTTATGATACTTTTGGGCAGGAGAAGAGGTTCCTGGTGCAACCCTGGACTGATCTGGCAGAGGGTGACAGGGTGATTTTTCTTTGGGTGTCTTAGACGGAATGGGCTTCAAGGCAGAAACCTGCCGTCATTTCCAAAGATCTTTGTAATAAAAGTCAGCACTGTGAACAGATTTTTGTTCTTGTGTTATTTTCAGTTCTTGAAACTATATAGTAGTTGTAATGACGAATATTTAAGTAGCTATTTTTGATGTCATACTCTGACTTTTCCTTTCCCATTACTTTTGTAACCCAGATATTTTGGGCAGAAACTTGCCATTAAATAAAAGATTCCTTTCTTTTCCACTGAACTCCATCTTTGGAGATCTGCCTGGTAGGTGGCGAGCAGTAGGACCCTCCATGTCCCCAGCTGGTTGGGTTCGGTAACATAACCTCAGTGGAGACAAAGCTACTTCATGGAGCCAGTTAAACTGCATATTACTCACCATCATTCAAGAGGCAAGTGTAGGTGGGTCAGAAATCTGAATTCCTAACTCAGTGTGGCTCCAGCTCTGTGTTGACACTCATGGGCCCTGGGGTCTCTTTCTGGAATCCTGCACCCTAGCAGCCAGGAGCATGCAGCCTCCAGGGCTCTGTTGCCCTCACTACTCTGTTGCAGACTTAAAAGGACTTCTCACCATTCCCCTTCATTCCACTAGTAATGTTGGGATGTGGCCCCAATTTTCAAACAGGAGCACAAAAAACCAAAAAAGCAAAAAAAGTACCAAGTATGGGGTGTTGGCGTTCAGGCTTGCAAGTTGGGAAGATGGTGTGTTCTCGGGGGCTCACAGGCCTACAGACTACTCAGGAAAAAAAAGAATCTTGGCCAAGTCCCCTGTTCCAGCCCTGAGCCCATCTTGGCAGGGTAAGCATCATATAGCATTTGACTTCCAGGTGCCAACTCCTCCCTTTCCAAAGGCAGACCTAAGGGAGTAAGGATAAGTGGAAGCACCATGTGGCTCTAAGGAACAGACAGAAATTTCAGGTTTTGTTACTGGTTTCACTATCAGAAAGAACTGGATTCTCATTCTACCTAGGGGCAAGTCATGCTACCATTCTGTTTCCTCATCTGAAAAATGAAACCAAAAGTATTTACCTCCCAGAGCTAGTATAATCAGAGATGTTAACACATATAATGTCACCCAGATCAGCCTATCTGATCTTAATCTTTGCCCACTCCAAATGAATAACCAAATCATACCACACTGTAACCCCGTGGGAGGCCCTCATATTCAGTAACAGGATGGCAGTTGCCTTTGGTGACCATGATGGATTAAAGTTGACACATGAACTACCTTTGAAAGCAAACCACTTTGGCATGTTTCTCTCAAAATGAGTATGACTTCCCTTCTTTCCCATCCTAACGCATGATGGAATAATGAGTTTAATCCTAACTCATGACATAATAATGGATTTAAAGCGATCCCAGAGAACAAATGAACCCAGATGGAAAGTGGAATATCCTCATGGCTGGCATAGAGCCACCCTACCTGATGACACAGTTGCCTCGGTTAGATGCAAAGATGACGATGGGGGCAATAGAAGATTCCAGGGCCCGGTGAAGGTAGGTGAAGCACTCGATGTCCAGCATGTGGACCTCATCAACAAATAACACACCTGGAACCAGCTCAGCAATGCCCTGATCAATATACTTGTTCACCACCTTGTTAATCTCCCCTCGAAGTTTGTCTAGGAGACAGCAAGAGTAGACATGCAAGGTCAGTACTAGATGGGGAAAACTGTTACCTTTTCTCTTCTCTCCCCATCTGAATTCAACCCAAACCCAAGTTTGGAGCCTGGTTTTACTGCTAGCTATGTGACCTCAGGTAAAGTGTTGATATGTCCCTACTCCAGACTTCAGTTTCATCATCTGAAAGTAGGAATAATCACACCAGAAATCACAAAACCGGCAGCTTCCCCAGAAGATGTCTTTTAAGTCACACTCCCAACCAGGCATTACTACTCGCACCCACCCAAACTTAGCTCCCTGCCTGATCCCAGAGACAATGAGTTTGGGACCTCTGGATTAAATGAGTTTCCATATGCAAATTTGTTCCGGACTGGTGAATGACCCTATCTTTAGTCCTATATCACAAAGCTTAGGTTAATTAACTTTCTGTTGAGAGCCTGGACAAAGGAATGACTAAAAGGCATGTACAGAATCCTATCTGGAAGAAAATCTGTGAGGAATGAAAGGTTCTGAGGAAAGGTCCAACCTCAGAGTTCTAAGAGGGTTAAGTTCTTCAAAAGTTAGAAAACCCACCCTGGCTGGTGTGGCTCAGTGGACTGAGCAACAGTCTACAAACTGAAAGGTCACTGGTGTAACTCCTGGTCAGGGCACATGCCCGGGTGGCAGGCCAGGTTCCCAGGTGGGGGAGTACAAGAGGCAACCAGTCTGATTCTCTTCCTCTTTCTCCCTCCCTCCCCCTAAAAATTTAACTTTTTTTTTTAAAGATTTTATTTATTTATTTAAAAATAAATAAATAAATGAAATCTTAAAAAAAAAAAAAAAAAAGTTAAAGAACCCATCTAGGGTCACAGTTCTCATTTTCCCAGCCAGCTCCTATGCTGTCAGGAGGGAACTACTCACAAACATAGAACATGAAGATTTGATACAGCATCTCCCACCAAAGCCATGAGACAGGGATAGTCAAAAGAGGATGCATGGTCAGAATCATGTTAAAATACAGAAACTGTTCTTGTCAACTAGAATAAGAAGGCCTCAGATCACTCCACCGGCTAAAACTTAAAAAAAACAACAACATGTTTTTGTAGGGGTGTCCAACCTGCAGCTCATAGGCCGCTATGAATGGGCTATGAATATGCTATGAATGTGCCCAACACAAAATTGTAAATTTACTTAAAACCTTTTTTTTTTGCTCATCAGTTTTTGTTAGTGTTTCTGTATTTAATGTGTGGTCCAAGACAACTCTTCTTCTTCCAGTGTGGCCCAAGACAACTCAGCTTCCAGTGTGGCACATAGACGCCAAAAGGTTGGATACCCCTGCAATTGTTTAACATTTCAAGGTGATAAAGCTGTAAGTAGTAAACAGGAAAAAAGAGGGACATATCGGGAAGAAAAGCAGGGTAAACTAAAGGTCCACAGGGAAGCCGCAACAATCCTGCCAAAGTGGGAAGTGCCAGGAAGTTTAGCAGGGTAGAATGGAAACTCTTGGCAGGGGAGAGGAATCCAGTACCAGGCAGCAAAGCTCACTGTGCCTGGTGTGCTCTGGCAAGAGCTATCCTGCAGAGCTGGGCAAACACAATCCACATTTCTGGGATCTCAAGGGGACCAGAGACTGTGTGCTTCAATCTCCAAAGATGAGTGCAAGGATATTGAATTTGGTCAAGAGGACGTGCTAACACACAGGGCCAGAGTGCACAGGGTGTGCTTTTGGCTGTTTAAACCAGCCATAGACTATTAGCACAGAGTCAGGCTCTGAAAATAAGAGGAATAAAGAACCTGTCCTGAGGTCCTTTCTCAGTTTTAGGAAGGAGTCATTCACAGAGCCTCACACTGGAAGGACCAAAATCCAGGGCCCTCCAGCTCTGCTTCTGGCTCACCAGCCCTCCTGTTTCTCTTACCTGTGATTTCCGTCTTCTTTGGCTTCATTAACTGGCCCATCATAGACAGAATGTCTTGTCCCCCCTGTGCAAGAGAAGACTTAATAGTCAGTCAGTTCTGCTTTCTAAGAAAAGCCTCACCACCCCCCCGCCTCCGCCACCCACAGGTTCCCAGTGTCAACTTAACAGGATCCTGAGGTGTACAGACCCTATTAGCTCAACCAGAAAACTTAAGAAGATTCTAAACACAGGAGTTCTTAAGAGATTCCCCCTGACCTGTCAGAATCAAATTCAGTCCTTTCATGGAAAGTACAAGCTCTGTGGAGCCTGCCCCAGCCACCAACTCCAATAATCTTTTTCCAATCCCACATTGCTTGATTGGCCACACAGGACTCCTAACTGTTCCCTGAACACCCAAGCTCTTTAATGACTCAATGCTTTTTCATATTCTAGTCTATCTGCCAGGAACTGCATTCCCCTTCCTGGAAAGCTCCCAGTCATCCCATTAAAGTTCAGGTCAAGGATCCTCTGTGGGGTATCTGAGTCCCCACTCCCTTCTAATGCTCCAGCTCCACTGGGGACAAATGGACTATCAAAGTAGGTATAAAGAAGTACACCTAATTATGTTCCCATGTTTCCTCTCACTAAACTCAGCTATATAGTCATATTAACCTAGTCCTGACCCAGAGCTGCTTAGAGTCTTGTGAGCCCATCCCTGCATAATAGCTGACTCCAAATAGGCTCGCCCCCTGCCTGTACCCTACCCACCAGCTCCTCAGAGCACAGTCAACAAGAAAAAGCTGCTGTTTTTTCATTTACCCAGCAATTTGTGATCACCTGTTGGCTACCAGACCCTGGGACACAGATGTGCTCACTAAACCTTCAACATTAAAAGCAATTTGTGAGGACCTGTTGGTTACCAGACCCTGGGGCATAGATGTGCTCACTAAATATTCAATAGTAAGAGGTAGAAAATGTTTCCTGAGTACTTACAACATCTTATCCTCCTAACAGCCCTGCAGGCAGGAACTATTATATCCTTTGCACAAAGGAAACTCGAAATCAGAGCCTTAAGTCACAGAAAACCTAGAGACCCAAACTGACTAATTAGCTGAGCTCTTTAGTGTCACAGAGACACAATCCGTGAATTCCTACCCTCAGCCTAGCACTCTCTCCAAGTCAAAGGCTCCCAGGAGGATGGTTTGGGGACAGCCGTTCCACAAGCAGAGGGGGCCTACTGGTCCAAGATGATTCTTCAGGATAAAACACCCAATCCAATATCTGAATCCAATTTCAGATAAGAAAGCCTATTCCCTGCTAGTGAAAAGGTGGCCTCTCTTAGGATGAAGAGAAAACCAAGCTGAAAAACTACCAGGAGGGAAGAGTTAGGTTTTTAAAATCACATATTTCACCCTGGCTGGTGTGGCTCAGTTGCTTGGAGCATTCTCCCAAACACCAAAGTGCTGGAGGTTCAATTCTGAGTCAGGGCACACACCTAGGTTATAGGTTCCATCCCCAGTTGGGGTGCAATGAGAGGCAACCAATCAATGTATCTTACATCAATGTTTCTCTCTCTCTGCCCCCCCTTCTTCTCTCTCTAAAATCAGTAAACATATTTATAAAATAAAAATAAAAAAATTAACTCACACATTACCATAAAGTCATACTGTATTTTCCCACAAAGTATCCATCTTCTACTTAGCATGAGGAGCAGATACAGTTCCCACTCAAAGCTACAAAACTGGATTTTGCTAACCAGAGAGAAAGACACAGCTTTGTCAGGCTTTCTGAACGCCTGCAAAGGGCTTCAAGAACACTCCTGCCCTTCTGCCATTAACACCCAGAGAATCCCAGGTGTGAGCCCGCTGCTGGAGAGAAGCCACAGTCAGGGCCAGAGGCCTTGCTGGGATAAGGAACAATACCTGTGAAATCACCTGTGACTACAACATTCGAGATGGAACAACTCAAATACTTGTGGTAGCTCATGCCGCTGTTAATCGCTAAATACTACAAACAGAAAAGGATCTGCTGCCCTAAGAAAGGGCAGCAAGCCTGTGACAATTCACTCCCAGAGCTTCCCCGCACATGCAAAAGGGCTCATGTGCCAGGTCATGCCCAGGTGAAGGCAGTTACCTGGGGCCGGGCATTGGCTACATCCAAGTCATGCAAGGTCACGTCCTGGATGATTTCTTTCTTCTTGTGCACATCCCCCTTTGGCAAGGGGACATACTCTTCAGCTTCAAGGTCGAATTCTGTGGCATAGGTATCACACCTGCCTTGCCTCTGGTAAAAGGAGAGAAACATGAGTGCCTGGTGAGTTTTCACTGCCAAGTCCCCAAAAGGCACACTGCTAAGTGAGATAAAGTCTCCGTTCCCAAGTGTGGGCCTGAGAGCCTACTTGACTAACTCCAAATATAACCCATTCCCCTGGCTGCCAAGAGAAGGAAACTATCTGCTCATCACTAGGCTTCAAAAACTCCGTTAAAAAACACCCGATATTTTCTCCAATATTTTTCCTCCTCTTTTAACTATATGCAATTCCCGATAAAGGGCAAATCCAGTAGATTAACTTGAGCCAGAGGGAGCTGTTCAGACTCTTGTAGGTGGGTGATTTATTGCACGATATGAAGTATTATGCTCATCCATTAAACAGTGAGGAACACTGTACAGGACACTGAAAATCAGATATAAAAAGAATGCCGACTAATCAGCATTCCTTTCCACACGCATATATCTTGAGAAGAAAATACCAAAAAGATAAAAGATTAAATACACTGTACATTTCAATTTAAAAATGACTACAGTTTTGCTTTCTCACCCTGTACTCCCCCTGTGAACAGGTTTTAGTATTTTTTCTAACCTACTTTTTAGAATGAAGATAAAGGGAAAGCAAACTTTATTAAACATAAAGGGGCAACTGCAGACCTTTCATCAGCATTGCAGAAGACACTCCATACCCCACCCCCACATAAAGCAACTTCCTAGTCATCTAGGTCTCCCCATGGCAAACAAGTCACACATTACCTTCACGGCTCCACTGTTGGCTTCAATGTAAATCACATCTCCAGCCTCTACTCGCTCTTTCTGCAAACTTTCAAAAATGCTGGGGTCCAGCTTAAAATTTTTAAAAAATACGTGAATCAGAGAACTATAATACATATTTACTTCTGATATATTGTAAAGTATCTTTCCATAGGAGATTTAAGATAGCTAATGAGTGGAGAGAATATTTGTATGTGCACATGCATGTGTGCATGTGTATGTATGAGGATGTGTGAGGCTGGCTTTGAGGGATTGAATGTCCTAGAGAGAAAGCACGAGAGTGAGCATACCTGTGTGCCGGGCAGAGAGGCTCATAAGGAGAAACCCAGTCGCCTTTTTCCCTTTACTCCTTCCTAAGACTGTAAACTGACAAATATGGCTCTGACTGTTTTTAGGTGACCTACACTGTCCCTGGGACCACAGGTGCCAACACCTCTTAAAAACTGCTGTCCCTACTTCAATCCTTTGCATTCCTCACCTCAGATACTGTTAGAACTTTCCACAACTGAAGCCAGATAGCACTTACTCTTCGTGGCTAGCATGTTATGTTATGGGCCTATGCTTTTCGACAAAGCTGTCAGTTTCCTCTCATCTATAAAACAGCACCCAGATGTGATCACAGATGTGTAAAATTCAAAGAGAAATACAACCCAGGATACTTGTCAAGCCTTTTGACTCAAATCCCAGTGTCTGCTCCCTGTTCGCATGGTTATATAAATCTCCAGGCAGTAGCACATTTTGGGAACTCTTGCTTTTCTCCAGGTCATCCACATTCAGGCCACCCTTGGTGATTAAAATTCTAGGACAGCATCTTTTATAAGGAGTTAGTATTTAGAAATAAGTTTCTCTCAGTTAAACTTCATTTTATAATGTGAAAAAAACTTGGGCTTTGTCTCAAACAAAATTAAAGAGCAAAAACCCAGGATTCAGTGAAAGAAGCCAGGCACAAAAGAACACATAATGTATGATTCCATTTGTATGAAGTGTTCAGAAAAGGTAAATAGTATATAGAAACAGAAAGTAGACTAGTGGTTGCAAGGGGCTATGGGTGAGAATGGGAAGGTATTGTAACCAAGCATGAGGTTTCTTTTGGGGGGATAACAATGTTCTAAAACTGGACAGTTGTGATGGTTGTACAACTCTGTAAATAAATCTAAATTCCCTGAGTTGTACACTTAAAATGAGTGAGTTTTATTAAATTTATACCTCAATAAAGTTGTTGCAAAATGATAACCACGGAAACAAAGCTCCGCCTCTCTGGCTGGGTGGGGCCCAATGGCCTCCTGGAACACTGCTATGGGTAGGAGGGACAGTGGTTGATAAGCCTCTGACACAGCATGGGGTAAGGGAGGGAGTTAATACTGATTCCAAGTATGGTTTTCTCCTTCACACTTAAATACTCACCGTGTATTTATGCTCCATCTATCCAACTACTGTATTTTGCCGTGTGCAATGTGCACCCATGTTTTTGTGCCCATTAAACATGGGGTTATCCCTGGCTGGTGTAGCTCAGTGGATTGAGCATGGGCCTGCGAACCAAAGGATCACTGGTTCGATTTCCAGTCAGGGCACATGTCTGGGTTGCAAGCCAGGTCCCCAAGTAGGGGGCACGCCAAGAGGCAACCACACATTGATGTTTCTCTCCCTGTCTTTCACCCTCTCCCTTCCCCACTCTCTAAAAAAAACAAATTAAAAAAAAAGAAACCATGGGATTATTATACCCATATATAGTGTACATCCTTATTTTTTCCTCAAAAATTTGGATAAAAAGGTATGCATTATACACGGCAAAATACGCATATCTTGTACATAATCTCAAAGTACCTAGTAGAACTCATTTTAGAAGAAATAATTCACCTCTCCCTTATATTATTTTCTGAAAGAAACTGTGCAAAGCAGCCTTATGGATAGCTAAAATCTAAACTGCATGCCTTATTTTAGCCATCATATATTGGAAAGTATATACTTTTTTTTTGCTTCAAGCATATTTATACTGGTTAATTTCCCAAATGAACTGACTAAAGACATAACTACTGGAAAGATATCAGATCCTACTAAGAAATCTAAATAATACAGAATTGGAGAGATGAGGGGCAGATTTAGAAGAGATATTTGCAGAGGCATGCTCCTAAAATGGAAAACCTTTTAGGAAAAAGAAAAATGGCCCTTTGAAGAAGAGATATTTTTATGATCTCCATAAAGCAATGACCAAAAAACCACCTCACAGAATCAGAGAACCAAATGACAGAGGGGAGCAAAGATGGAGAAATTATACTGCAAATTCTGGTCGATCTACCACAGTTTACAGATGGGAAAATGGAGGCCCAGGGAGCTCAACTGACTTCAAAAGGTCACACACAGCAAGTTGGAGGGTGCTCTACCACTTTACTTATATGATCCTAAGATAACTACTTAACCTCTTCATGAACCCCAGCTCCTTTATCTGTGGGAAATTGCACAGTTATAAACAACAAATATTTGTTGAAGCACTTGGCCCAGGGCCTGGCACATAAAATAAGAACTATGGTAATAATATTATATTATTATTAATAATAAAGCAAAGCCTACAATCGAGATTGCTTCATTTCTCTAACTGAAGGCTCTGAATAACATCACAAGTCACCACTTCTTAGGCACCACTACAATAGGTGCCACATCCAAAGCTACAACTTTGACCCTTAAAAGAGCTCTTTGAGATAGACAATTTTTATTCCCAATTAACAGATAAAATCATTTCCCAAAGGCCATACTGCTATCAGTAGCAGAGCCAGGATTCCCTTACAAGCTCTTTCTAACTCCAAAATCCATGCTCTTCACCCAAGTGCCCCTGTTGCCGGCATCCTCAATGTTTGTAGAACAGGGGTCTGGGGCGGGTCTTCTAGGGCTTTCCACAGTGTCAGCACTATGGCTTCTCTGGAAAGCCCTGATCTAAGCAGAACCAGTCACTGAAATTACTCTAGGTTTCTAGGTTCTGACACATACAAGGAGCTGCAGTCAGGATTGTGTGCTTGGTCCCTCTTAAATCAATCTGTCATCCGTTCTATGACTCTCACCAGATTACTTAATGCCATTGCTTTCTGTGAGCATGAGCACCATAATTGAAAAACTGACACCCAGGCTCAGAGAGAAAGGGCCAGGGCCTTTGACAAATGGTAATAACATGGGATACAGGATGGCAGAAGGTATACTCAACTAAACACACAGCTCATGTTTTAACTAACATACATAATTTCCAGGGGTAAATATAAAGCTATCTTTTTGAGCCCTCCTGTGTACTGGCCCTACATCTGTTACTGCTTTATACACATGACATCCTCAAATGGCCCTGTGACAATCATCACACACAGGGCATACACAAGGAAACTAGGACACAGGTTATACCACTTACCCAAGACTACATAGTACTAAGAGATTCTGAGGCAAGAGAAAAGAGTCCACAAACATACTCACTTTCAACTGTTTGGTTCCTTTGGCTGTTTTAAGTCCTATGATTACATGGCTAATGGTTTTACCATACCCCCCCATAGGGTTCTCTGTCTCACATGGAGATAGCTCTGTGACTTCGCCTTCATAAACCTCCTTGGTTTCCTTTATCCGCAGCCCTGGAAGAGAAGGCATATGAGCCCTGATCAGAAATGGAATTTTCTTCCTTTCTTCTTTTTTCTAAAAATTCTTACCTAAGGATACATTTATTGATTTTACAAAGATAAGAGAGAGAGGGGTTGGGAGAGAAAGAGAGAAACAACCATGAAAGAGAAAGAGAAAAAGATGATGTGATGTGAGAGAGAAACATCAATCAGTTGCCTTCTCATATGTGCCCCAACTGGGGATTGAACCCACAACCTAGGTATGTGCCCTGACCAGGAATCAAACCCACAACTTTCTGGTATACGGGCCTGTAGACACTCCAACCAATTGAGCCACTCAGCCAGGGAATAAGTAAAATTTTCTTACTCCTTGACAATTTTGTTTTGCTACAAAACTTCCATGTCACAAGAACTGACAAGTCAGCCTTACTGATGTACATTCAAGAGTGTCATCCTGGGTAGAAAAGTACTACAAACACAAATATGAAGGAGCTATTCAAAATGCAGAAAAACTACTTTATTTCAGCTTTTCAAAGGGACTTCCTAGATTCAAATCTAGAACTAGACAGACAAACTGTAATTCCCAAAATTGTTTCAGATATCTGCTATACCCCCAAGGGGGTGAAAATTTAGCATTAGCTTTTGATCTGGCCTTTGAACCCAAACCATCTGCCCCACAAGAGCGGCAACTACATGTGCCTGCCTCACTGCACCCCTCTGACACTATCAGGAGGACTGAGTAAGACAACTATGTTAATCAGAGCTCCATGCCAACCGTAGACAATACCTGACCCTGCCAGGTGTTCTGGGCCTCTAGCCGACACTCACTGCACACCCCAAGAAATATCCAGTATCATTCACTATTTCAAGTTGTTATATAAGTTTTCTAAGGCCACAACAATTAATTCCCAAAGCAACTCCCCATAGTAAAGCATTTACAGTTTTTAGAATATTGTAAATGAAGGCAAATGTCTCTCCTCGTTTTAAATATCATCCACATTAGCTGTTTGATAAATGTTGGTTGTCAAACAACTAAGAACTGTTGCCAAATAAATTTTTAGAACACGATCTCAGTGCCTTTTTATACAATGTTTTTGCTTCCTGAGGCAACCTTCCCTCCTTTTTGGCCCTGCCAACGTTTTCTTGCAGACTCTCAGTTCAAGACTCATCCCCTCTAGAAAGCTTACCTGACATACCTTTCTTCCTCATCCTTCGGGTCACTCCACAGTCACCTGCACTCCCATTCAGGACCCACATACACAGGACCACAGGGGCTTGAAGACCTGACTACACCTCTGTTAAGTTGTCAACACTTCAGCTGAGGGCTTAGCACATTGCAGGCACAGAGGAATGGATGAGAAAAGAAGTCACTTAAGGTTGAGGGAGTGTCATCAGGCAGACAATCAAATAGCCAAGAAATCTGCCTACAGATATTTCAGCACATTCTATGTAAAGCCCAAGATTTCTAATAAGGTTACCATGTGATGCAATAGCACAAATCACCATAATACCCACAACCTCAGCACCAAAACCCAGGTCCAGCCTGTATCAAACCTTATGTTCCTCCAAAATCAATATGGGCATGTCTCTGCCCCCTGGTTCAGGGGAACAGGGAAGAGTAACTAGAGGAAGTGTAAGGAACTTCTGAAGTTCTAACTAGGTCTATTTCTTGATCTGGGGGCTGGTAACATGATTGTGTTGACTTTACAAAAACTCACTTAGGTATATGCTTATGATTTAGGATCTTTTCTGTATGTATATATATTATGCGTCAATAACATTTACACTAAAAGAAACTGGATTTTTCTAACAAAGCAATGATAATCATTAGTAAATGATTTTCTTAAAATGGGAAAACAAGTACACATCACTAAACACAGCTTCTCTGAAAACACAAATAAAAGATACACACATGTGTGTGCACCCACAACATATACAAACTCTCTTTCCAATTCCCTAAGTCTGGGTTAAGGGATACAAATAATTTTCTCCGAAACCACAGCCATGGCTCAGGTAAATTAACAGTTAAATCCATTTTCAGGAGATTCTAAAAACAACAAGATAGCCATTCTAAGTTGTTGTGCCTGCCATCAACTCAAAGGGAAGGAGGGAAACATCCGTGGGCAATACTGGTTGAAGGTATGTACAGAAGGGGTCCTTAAACTGAGGTGAAAGCTGCCAGACCACACTAATAGGAATAAACTATAAATCTATGACTACAGGGCCTCTTCACCTATAGAGCAGCCCTCCCACCCTATCTATTCCTTACATGTTACTACCTCATTTGATCCTGCACAGGAATAATGTACAATAGGAAGTGCCATCAGATTTCATTCAAGGTAGCCCTGTGAAATAGGCAAGATAAGTACTCTTTCTCTCCATCTTAAAGATGGAATGTCAGCTCCAAGAGGTGAAGCCAAGAGATTTTTCCTCCTTCATGGTAGAGCCAGGCCTAGAGTCCAAGTTTTCAGGCTCTGGGACCAGTTTCTTTCCACCACACATACCACAGGATTGAAACTTACTGACAGCCTTTTCCACAATACTTGCACTGTCTTTCCCCCTCCCAGTTAACATGTACCATTGAACTCATCCTTTCCTTTCTGCCTGCCCTTGGGTATAATGCTAGTCTCTATCTAATTTATATTTTGTCCAAAGGAAAAAAAAGAAATGTAAGTAAAACCCATAGATGAAGCAGATACTGGGTTGACCAAAAAGCCTGTTTAGTTTTTTCTGTACAATGGCTCTAGTAGTGCTTAACTGTCTTTAACTTCATTCCAAACAATTTTGTTAGATTGTATTGTGACAGCTGTCATATCAGCATGCATTTGAAAAAACTTAACAAAATTGGTGAATTTTTGTGCAGCCATTTTAATATTGAAGATGGAAAAAGACACACAACATTTTCAGCATATTATGCTTTATTATTTCAAGAAAGTAAAAATGCAAACGCAAAAAACAATTTGTGCAGAAGGTGCTGTGACTGAGTGAACATTGTCAAAAGTGGTTTGTAAAGTTTCTTGGTACGACTGACATTCTGGCCAAATAATTCTTTGCTGTGGGGCTGTCGTATGCATTGGAAGATGTTTAGCAGCACCTCTAGCCTCTACCCACTAGAAGCCAATAGCGGGAAATAGCTGACATAAACAAAATATCCAAATCAGTAAAGTTATTGGTGACAATGAAAAATGTATATTTTACATTACAGGAAAAACTAAATGGACTTTCAGGCCAACCCAATACTAAGAAACATATAAACCAATCTATCATGGAGACCGATTTATATTCTGATTCAAACAATAATACTATAAAAAAAATGTTACAACACTTAAGAGACAACTAAAAATTTGAACACTAATTAGATATTTGATGGCATTAAGGAATTTATTGTTCATTTTGTTTAGGTATGATAATGGTATTATGGCTTTAAATTATGGCTTAAATCCTTATTTTTCAGAGATATATACTGAAATATTTATGAATTAAAAAAGGTGTGCAATCAACTTGAAATTAATCTGAGAGGGAATAATGGGGGCTACAAATGAATCAAGATTAACTATGAGTTGAAGTCTGGAAATGGGACATTAGAGGAGGACCATCATACCACTTGACTACTGTGTGCACATTCGAAAATTTCAAAAAAGAAGAGAAGATGGCGGCGAGATAGTTGGGAGCACAATCCACTTCTCCCTCTGCAGGGGTGAGACACCTAGCTGATCTTCTGAGGAACAGATAGAACAGCCAATGGTAGCCAGCATATAAGAAGACTGGAGACCAGAATTTGTAAAGAACATTGAAAAAAAACACGGTAAGAAGCATGCTTCAGGACAATAAGGTCCCTGGGTCCAGCACCGGACCAAGGGGGCTGTAGCCCCAGACTCGGCACCAGGGGGTCAGCAAAAGGATTCTAGGGAGAGTGCCGGGTCAGGGGCTCCCTCCCCCTGCCGAACAAGGTGTAAGCAGCACCGGGAAAGACCTGGGTGCTTGAAGTCACAGGGGGCAAATAAGGACCAACTGGAGAAAACACAGGGATGGTGCACACCCACTGAGACTGTGGAAGCCAGCTGGGGAGAGTCGGGCGTGAGAGGCCCAGACTCGGTCATTCCCCCATCTGACTGCACAGCCACACTGTGGGGGAGGCCAGGTGCTTGTTTGGAGTGGCAGGCTTGAGTACAAAGGAGTTTTTCTGAAAAAAAAAAAAAGAAAACTAAGAGGCACTCAGCGGCTGCCTGGGAAATTCTCCTGCAGCAGCACCAGGGCCTACTGCGATCCTACGCCCACCCAGCCGTGGGGCGCTCCCCGCCCCTCCTATCCCAGTAACAGAACTGGGCGCAGATGGTGCACCGAACCTGGGAGATTGGAGGTAGCTCTATCTGACACAAGCCAAGCTAGACGAAAGCCAGGCTCCCACATAGGAAGCTCAGGAGGGAGCGAGCTTGACTCCGCCCAGAGACATCTCACACACAAGCTTTGCACTTCACGGGAAGCATCAGAGGAGATGCACACTCAGATCCACTGCACCAGAGACAGTAGAACTGGCTTGGCCGGGTTGAAGCCAGCAGGAGGCCTCCTTTGTTTTTTTCCTTTTTCTTTTTCTTTCTTTTATTTCTTTAATAAAAACTCCTTCTTTCTTTCTTTCTCTCTGTCTTTCATTACTCTTTCTTCCTTTCTTTCCTCTTTTATTTCATCTTCCTTCCTTCCTTTCTTTTTTTTTAAATATTCCCACAAGTGACACAATAAAACCTGGACTTGTGAAAAGACCAGAGCTGGACCCAAAGTGGGGGCATCACAACAGCTGAGACAGTGAGACCAATTTCAATTTGTTACTTCAGAGAACTTGCAAGTTATTGTATATTTGTATTATTATTTTTCATTATTCTTACA
>VMDR010006914.1:0-43050 GCA_007922815.1 Macrotus californicus | reverse complement strand
ACTGGAGGAAAGGCAATATAAACTCTGCATATTGCAAAAATGCCCAGCTTTTTAAATAATGACAGCTGACATTTATTGAGCATTTACCATGGGGATTATTTTAAGAGCCTCATATACATTTAGCTACATCATTCTCACAACTGTCCTAAGAAACAGATTATATCCTTTTTCCCATTTTAAAGAAAAGGAAGCTGAAACAGAGAGAGATCAAATAACCTGTCCAATATCAGCCAACTAATGCATCAAATTCTCCAAAAAACTATGTTTCTGAATAAGTCAGAACCAAAGAACATAATTTACTCAGGCTTTCAGGAGGTCTGTGGCATGTTTTTCATACAAAATTTGTTTGAAAACAAAACCAAATGATGATTGGGCTAAATGTTTTGTAATGGATACGAAATCTACTTAACAACATGCAGCAAAGAGCAGGGATGACTTAGTATCTTTATGACAAACATGTCAGTCTGAACACTAGCAAATGGATCCTGAATTAATCTTATTTTACATTTCAGGAATAACACCAATGAGGAAGTTGAGTCATAAGTCTGAGTTTGCAGATGATGTTGATGTATTTCAGAGAGTAAAATGCTAAGCAACTGCAGACAAAGGCCACATACCACGAGGAGACTTAATAGTAGCAGAATGACCTTCACTATGGGCCAGCAGGCAGCACAGCTGGAGAAAATGAATATATCTACTCTTAAAAAATAATAAGCACTAAACTGGCAGTTTGGTAGGAAATGAGATCCTTTGAAGTGTTTACAGAATACACAGATATGACAAAAAAGGTAAAAAAAAATAGCAAACATCTCTAGGAAGATTTTGGAAAGCAATCCAACAAATGGAATTAACTTTATAATTATTTTATAAAACTCCCCAAGCCAATACTTTTAGGTACTCATTCAATTTTTACAGAGATCATTGTAGTTTCACTTAAAGTTTTAAAAAATAATACAGGGATCCCTTGTAAACTCTGCCCAATTTCTGCCAATCATATCATTTTGTAAAAGTGTAACACCGGCGCCCATATTTACAAATAATACCCGATCTGACTCCGCCTGGAATACACTATGCCGGCGAGGTAAGTGCACACCAAGAGAGGCACCAGGGCCTGGAGACGGCTTAGGTGAGAGGCGCTGAAATGACTGCGGGACAGAGGGCCTGCAACAGCTCTAGGTCTCTCCAGTCTGACAGCAAAGTCAGGGATGGATAAAGAAAAACAAGACTTCCAAAACACATTCATTACTTGTGCAGAGAATGTACAGGCTGACTATGTATGGGCTTAATGTCAGAGTCTAGAATATCAGGACTATGGGGACTTCGCTTTTAGGCTGAATGGCAAATACCATAGTGTGAAGTGCTTGGACTATGGAGTCCAAATGGGAAAACCCCGACTCCTCCCGGGGCCACACCCCATAGCTGTGAGACCTTCTCAGGTTACATTAACCCTCCAAGTTTACTTGCTCATCTTTCATCTGGGGAAAATAATGCCACATACCCCATAGAAGTGTTCTGAAGATAAAATGAGAAAATTCATGTGACAAGGCCACATGCAAATGAAGAGGTCATTGTTAGCCAATGCTGATGTTATGACTTTAAAATCTTTTAAAGTAAGGCTTCTAAACCTTGAAACTATTGACATTTTGGACCAGATAATTCTCCACTGGGTCAGTGGCGGGAGAGGGTCGCCCTGGGCCTTGTAGGATGTTCAGTAGCAACCTTGACCTCTGCCCACTAGATGCCAGCACCACTCACCCTCCAAGTCTATTTAGATATTGCTTGATATCCCCAAGGCGGGTAAAATCAACCCTGGTTGATTTTTTGAAAACCACTGCTTTTAAAGGAACCAATTTAGGACAAAAAGAAGAGGTATTTCTCACAGTAGGAGCTACTTTTTAGTTAAAGCAACTGGTGTTGCATACTTAAAGTATAAAAAAGTTCAAGAAAGATTTAGAAATAACGCACACATAGACCCATAATGAAAAAAGTTTCTAAAAGATATTTGAAATTCTGTGCACTTCTGAGGTTGAAGTAATAGAGACCACCTCTTACTGACTTTCAAAGACTATCTGAGGCTGCTGCCAGACAGAATAAAGCATCAAATCATGTGGATGATCAGACTCATCTAGTGGGATGCCTGAGATACTCCCTTGTTCCAGAAATCCAATCATAAGCTGCACCCTCAGCAAGAACACGTTTCACAGCATCCTTAGAGCAACACTATGTTCTAGAAAGTGTTCCTGAATCTCCCTGCACCTAAGAATCACCAGGGGTAGGATTTCAAACCTAGAAATGTTCAGGCCTCATCTTTATATTTTAATTTTGCATTTTAAGATTGGCAGCCCAGACATCTATATGTTTAGTAAGTACTTCCAAGTAATTGGGAACTTCTGGTCAAGTGGACAATGTCTAAAAATGTGAGAGAGAAGGTCCTCTTTGACTGTGCTCTGCCTCAACTTCAACATTAGGAGACACCTACAGACCATGGGAGTAACTACAGACTGTAAATAGATGTACCACATTAGCGTTCCCTAATAATCAGCATTAGCAACAAAGCTCTTGCCCAAACGGAAAGTTCAACTTGAAAAATCAAGATTTTAGAATAAAGAATTAGTTAGGTACTTCTGAGGAATTATTATTCCCAGTTATAAGCCTTCAGGTATCTCCAGTGACAGCTCTTGCTACAAACTGTGCCATCAGTCACCTGTGGTCAGACAGAACAGGCATTACTACGCTTAGTCGTATGAAATGTCAAACAGTCTCTATGTACACTTTGAAGATGACAAGCAGTTAAAAAGACGATCTTCATTTCATTTTCCATTTACAACACCAGAATAGATGCTTATTAATGCCATGGAGGAAACATTTGCATCAGCTGTAAGAAGCTGTTGGTTCATTTACAGGAATTTTGAGCCTAAGTGTTGCATGCAATTTGCAACCTACAGGTAGGTGACTAGCTGCCCAGATTGCCTGGGACTGAGGATTTCCCAGCATGTGGAACTTCAAGTGCTAAAACAGGAACAGTCCTGGGTGAATCAGGTGCTCGGTTACCCTATGGACAGTCCCAAAGCTGCCTTTCAGCTGGTTTCCTTTCTATCAACCTGAACTTCTTTCTCCTAATTCAAAACACTGTCACTTGAATAGTGCTTCCCAATATTAGAGAGGTAGTTTAGAAATATAAAGATTCCAGGATTCCACCCCAGACCGTCCAGAGATGAGGACTGAGAATGCCCACGTTTGAAAAGCTTCCTGGTACTTGTGACGTGCAGGAAGGCTTGGGAACACTATTTAGAGCACAGTACCCTCTAGGGCGGCCGTGACATGTGCTCTTACTGCAAGTGCAGTTTTTAAGTGGATTTCTAGAACAGGGAGCATTTCAGGTCTTTCACTAGGTGAGACTGACCTTTGTAACCCATAAATCCAAATTACAAGTCAATATTTTGAGCTCAAGACACAGAGGTTATAACACTTGGCTCAGATCATCATTTCAGATGCCGACCGCAAAAGTTAAACTTCACTCAAGTCATGTCCTAATCAAGTCTAAAGTAGGTTTGAAATCCATTCAAGTAACATCAATTTATGTTTATGGATGTCTGCTTTTAATAGTTAATTGGTAGTATAGCATAGCCAGATATTCCTGAAAAATCACTTGGATTTTGTCTTTATTACTAACTATTGACATTAGCAATTATTAATTGAATGTTTATATACACGCAACTCTTAGGACCAGATGCTAGACTTTAAGAGAAAATTTCAATTTATGATACTCTTTTATAGACTTGTGCCACCTGGGCTAATCTTACGTGATCACACTCTCATTGGGGATTTACATACACGCACAAAAAAGTAAAGCTCCAAGTGTTCAAAGATCGCTCCAGATGCCCAATCACATGCCCTGAATTAATAACTGCTGGCATAAGCTCTGCAAAGATGAAAAACACCAGGATGGGTTTTATCTTTGAAAACGTGCAAGAGCTGTTACTGCCGACTGCATATACACACATGCGTAGAGAGAGAGAGACAGAGACTGAGAGAGACAGAACCTCCCCTTTTCACAGACTCTCTTAGAAAAGCTGAGACATCTCAGATTCACCCACATTTTGGAAAAATCCAGCCTCCAACCCACAAGCCTCCTCTGTAAGGAGCCTTCTGCCCATGTCTGCCATTCGACACTTAACATGGAATATATTGACAGTTCCTTTGCACAAGCAATTCCTACATAAATTCCTTTACAAGGAGTGCTAATAAGCTTGTTCACAATCCTGTCCATCTGGGATGAGAAAATGCAAAACGATTCCTGACCTTTCAAGAAAAGGAGACAGGTACACACATTAAAGTCACAATGAAAAATATACATATATCCATATCTTATTTAAACACTCTTTTCCAGACACTTGTATACAAAACATCAGATAACTCAAAAGTTAATTTGTATTTGGCTTGAGTCCTCTCTATTGGTTTTGTACGCTGTTTGTTGGTGTTGGTGGAAGAAGACGGGCATTGTCTGATAATCTGACTCCAATCCCTAATTGGATTGACATTGGCTCCTGTCCAATTTTACTTGCATCTCATTCAAACACAATGGCCAACAGAGCAAGGGAGCTCACCAGGCAACAAGGACAGCCAGCTGGCCACCTGCATCGTGGGGAACAAATTTAGCACTTACTAGCAGGGTTACACTAGGCCTCAGTGTCCCTACCATGAATAGCATTACTTCACAGGTCAGTGTAAGAATTTAACATAATAGGTATAAAATGTGCAGACCAGTGCCTGGATCAGAGAAAGTCTTCGATGGTAACAGTAGCTACCACCAGTAGCTATTAACCACTATTATTCATAAGCATTCAAAAACTAGAGATAAGGATTTTTCCTGCTTATACCATATGGGGCTGTTTTTAACAATAAACTCTTAAATGTACTATCACGAATGGTACTAAAATAGATTACTTTGTAAATCTCCTGCTTCAGTTCCTGGAGATAAGGGACATCTCAGGAAGTAAGCTCACCTAAGCCTGTTTCTACCATCTATCCAGACAGCAGTTTGCAGACCTCTGACCCATTTGTATAAAAAAAAACAAAAACAGTAATCTGTGCTCTCATTTCTACTCATGCAAATCCGTGTTTCTTTCCTGTCTCAGTCTTCCTGGTAGCATTAATTTCCCTTCTGCTTGCTAGCTAATCAATCATCCCCTGGATTAAAACTAGAGAAACTAAGACAAATAAGACCCAATTTTGAGACTTTTCAATACAGAAATTAAAGCTAAAAAATAATGAGACAGAACAGGGCAATACAGGATCAGAATGAGCTATTCTACTCACCTCTACTTTCCCTGTGTGGACAGACCATCTTACAAGCAGTGCAGAAGAAAGGAAGTAGCAATGTTGAAACTACCCCATCCCTCAATACCTCAAACATATCATGAGTTTCAAAACTCATGAGTTTTAAGCACAGATTATCAAAGTCCAGCAATATACTACCAGTACACCTCTTATTTGCCAGAGGATACCAAATAGGAAAATGAGGACTAGGAGTTATGATGGGTACTTTTCACCTGACACCCATTATAAGTCTGACTCTTGGCCCCCCCTGGTGAGAAGGCTCTAAGTCACAGCATACTTTCATTCCTCCTGCTTCCTCTCAGCTCCCTGGGTGTAACTCAAGCAACTCTTCAGCTTTCGTGTTGCACCAAGCACCGTTTCCCACCGGGGGCCAGATTTAGGATGAAGCAGCAAGAGGCTAAACTACCTTCAGAGTACCAATGAGGAGCTCCCCCCGCTCTGCCTCTTACCTGCAGCATCTTCCCCTTCGGCAGGCACACTCTGGGTGGACGCTGGGGCTGGGTCCTTGCCTCCATGCACCTGAGCAGCTTCTTCCTGGTTTGTCAAAAACGCAGAGCACAGATCAGTTTCGAGGGCTTGGAGCTTCAGCAAGGAATTCTGCCAGCAAAAGCAGAACATCGGGCTAGCTGAGATGACTAATGCACAACGCTGGGTCTGCAGGTCCTGCAGACCCCTTTCTCCAGCACCTGGCAGGAAGAGGGTCGTGGCCACAGCTGCTTCAGCCAGAGATGGTTGTGCCAGAATCAGCTGTGCAGTAGTCCACATGCAGCCTCAGTTTCTGCCTCATTTAAATCCTAACGTATATGGATTATCTGTGACACATGGGACTAGTGATTTCGTCAGCAAGAGACGCTGCAGCCAGGGAACCAATCTGAGAAGGTTTCTGCTTCCCGGGTGCTCGAGGCTCTACGCTTTGCAAGAGTTTCATTCATTGTGCTGACATCAGGAGCAGATGACATTAGGCCCCTCCCAGGCGACCATTCACAAAAGCCAGCGCACCTCTACTGCAGACTGCAGCAGACCGCAGTGCACAAAGAGTTACTGCTGCAGGGGCCGCCAGGCATATGGGAGGGGCTTTGGGGCTCCCTTCTCAACATTTGTATGTGGGAGGTATGTGCTTGTGTGTGTGTGTTCATCTCTGTGGGGGTGTGGGGGTGTCTTCTGAAGTTACTTCTCTCACATGAAATGTTTGCAACTGCCTTTTATCAAGAACAGAGTTGAGGGAGAGAAGAAAATGACCTTGGTCACTTAGTGTGACCTGGCCACTGAGGGAGAAGCAATTTATCTTTCATGGCTCCCAGCACCTCTCCCCACCCCCTCCATTGCTCATTTTAAATTTCTCCCAGGGTTCATAACAAGAACAAAGTCATACAGACTGACGCACATATCCTGCCATGATGCAGATGCCCAGCAAATTAATTTCCCAACCAGGTGAAAGTGAGTCACGCCTGAGTCCCCAGCAAGGCACTACTCCCCCACAGCTGGGAAGCTCTGCAGGCCTCAGCAGCTCCTCCACCCACCAGGCTCCTGGCAGGGCAGCTACCTGGAGTGGAGCCATCGGTCCTTCCCCTACTATGCCCCTCCAACACACACGCACACTCTCCTACTCACACCCTACCCTCCACATATTATCCTATTGCCCACATACCCTCATATCAACTGCACCCCTTCATACCCTGCTCCATGACACACCCATCCCTATCCTATACAGACCTTTCCCTCCATCCTCCACACCCTCAAGCCTAACCCCCATGTTTTCACACTCTACTTCACACATACACTCTAACTCCCCAAAACCTCCCCTCCACTCCATATATATACTCCTTCCTTCTCACAATCATCCCCTCGACTACCTATTCCACAAACACACACACGTGAACTACCACACAGCCTCATACCCAACTCCCACTCTCACACCATATTTCACACACCCCCTCACCCCTACCAACCCTCACACCCTCATAATATCTACCTCCAACATTTCCTCACACGCCAACCCCCCCCCCCATACACACCGCCCGCTGCCATATATGCCCCAATTCCTTCTACTGATGTGAGCCAATATGAACCTACAGCAGTGTTAAAGTTGCTTGTTAAGAAACATCTTAAATGTACTGTCTTTTGGCCACTTTTGAAAGGGGCAGCTGCCGAAGCAGGCTCAGGGGCCCTCCTCTGTGTGCTCAGAGATGGGGCGAGATCCGGCACAAACCTCTGTGTTCAGGGGCTGCTGCCTGAAAGCCCACAGTTTGGATGAAGCATCTACCTGAGACCAGGCCATTTTTCACCTTCTCCTCCTTTCTGGGGCATTTCTGAAGCAGGAGCCCAAGGTTGCTGATACGAGGTGCAGAAGGAGCAAGGGCACCGAGTTTCTGGAAAGACTTAGTAACCAAATATCTGAGAGGTGAAAAGAACAATTCCAGGCTAGCCTCCTACTACCGTGGAAATCAGAGTGACCTCTTAAAAAGAGCAGAACTCCACATAATTAAGAAATAATGCCATGAGAATGTAAAATGGTATAGCTGCTACCAAAACAAAAAAGGAAAACACTATGGTGGTTCCTAGAAACACTAAAAATAAAACTATCAAATAATCTGGCAATTCTACTGCTGGCTGGCTATATACCCCAAAATTATTAAAAGCAGGGACTCAAAGAGACATCTGTACACCCATATTTATAGCAACATTCACAATAGACTGAGATACGTCTCTCCTAAATTAATGTGTTGAAGCTCTAACCCCCAAGTGACTATACTTGTAGGTGTACCCTGTAAAGAGGAAATTAAGGTAAAATGAAGTCATAAGAGTTCAATATGACTAATGTCCTTAGAGAGACAGGCACACACACACATACCAGGGATGTACACGCACAGAAGAAAGGTCATATTAGGACACATTGAAAAGGCAGCCATCCACAAGCCAAAGAGAGAGGCCTCAGGCGAAACCCAGTCAACCAGCACCTTGTTCTTGGATTTTCAAGAACTGTGAGAAAATAAATGTTTGTTGCTTAAGCCACTCAGTCTGTGGTATTTTGTTATGGCAACCCTAATACAGTGTTAGCAGACGAATGCAAAGTGGAAGCAGCTATTGATAAACAAAATGGGCTATACACATACAATGGGGTATTATTTAGCCTTAAAAAGAAAGAAATTCTGACATGCTACAACATGAATGAACCTTGAGAACCTTATGGTAAGATAAGCCACTCATAAAAGGACAAATATCTAGAATAGTAAAACTCATAGGGATGGAAAGTAGGTAGTGGCTGCCAGGGGCTGGTGGGGCCAGGGGGGAGGAGGGAAAGGGAGTTAGTATTTAATGCACAAAGAGTTTCAGATTGGGAAGATCAGAATAAAGTCCTAAAGAGGGATGGTGGTGATGGTTGCACAACAGTGTGAATTACTTAATACCACGGAACTGTATACTTAAAAATGGTTAAAATGGTAAATTTTATATATATATATATATAAATATATATTTTATATATATTTTATAATTTTATATGTATATTTATATACATATATACAACTTAAAAATGAAATAAAGGGAGGGAGGGAGGGAGGAAAGGAGGGAGGGAGGGAGAGAGGGAGGAAGGGCAGTCCCTCCTTACATGTAGAGGGAGGGTGTAGAACCAGCTGCCTCTCATAAGCTCTCTTTGCTCCTGCACACTCTACAAAGCAGAAGAGAACATGACCTTCACAGAGAGCCAGAGGCCCTGTCAGCTCTGCAACATACTATGCATCTGACTTTGGGCAAGCATCTTGGCTATTCTAAGCTTTATTTCTTCATCTGTAAAAAGAGACAATAATAACACTGACAATGGCACCTGCTCTCTGAATTAAATGAGGGCAGGCACAGAGAGCACTTTGTGCAGCACCAGCATGTGGCAAACCCGCAGGACTGGACGTGGTGGTTATTATAAATATCTCCCAACCCCAGAAGCTGCTGGGCAAAGTCAAACTCCACACCAACCCCGAGGCCTTGACTCATCACTTTACCTCCCAGGACCTCACCCACTGCATCTGCCTAGCAAGGACCTGAGGCTAGGTGACTTCTAAATATCCTTCCAACTTTAAAGGAGAGAAAGGCAAACATGCACCTAGCCTGGAGAGGTTCGCAGAACCTTGCACCGAGTGGGTGCTTAGAGAGTGTTTGAACCAAGTATTCCTGCAACACACCAGCAAATAATTCACTGCATAGGAATATGTCAGTTCACATTCAGAGCTCCCAGAGAGAGTGCGGTGTAATGTGGGGACCCTCATATGGCTAGAAGTAGTCATGGGTTTGTTCTCGTCCATCTTCCCCTCCCTCACTTGTACTCATGCTGAAGCAGAAATGAGACTCTAAGCTTCAAGGGAGATCTGCTTGCCTGGCTGGATTATTCCTCTGAGACAAAGAAAAACATGTCCATTAGAACAGGAGAGAGACAATGAAGGTCTCAATGGACAAGAAGACCTCCACAGAGAAGGTTAAACATACGCTGCTGTACATCGGAGACAAGAAGCAGAAGAGAGGAAATTCTGCAGACCACCTGTCATCAACCATCTCCCTCACCCACGCCAAACTGACCAATGACCTGAGAATGACCTGCTGCTTCTCAGCCACGGACAAAGGATGGGGACTCAGACACCCTGTGTGGGATGGGGTCATGAAGGGATCTCTCTCCTGATGACTAGGGACCCCAGCACCGGGGGCTTTACCTATGAGCAATCTATGCCACTGCCACATTCATGTCCTTCCAGTGGGTGATGGACATCATCCAGCCTGTCTCATCAGGGCTGAATCCCAAAGAGCCACCAGGGAGAAGAAGGCCCATGGGCAGTTTGTACTCCACATGCCCCGATGAAGATGTCACGCCACCATGCCGTCCCTGGCTCTGGTAGCTTTCAATACACAGAGAGCTGCACCAGGCTCTGGAGCCTGAGACTGATGTCAGCCCCTTCCTTGTGGGAGATGGCTAGTAAACAAGCAAAGAAATTAAACAATAATGACAGTTATTACTGCCATAGGGCTATGCAGGAAAGAAAAGGCAAGCCCAGGGAAAGAGTAAGCAGCTCTGCTGCGATCATGTCTGACTTAGTGACTTTTAATGCATGAATGTGTTTTCCCCTACAGAAAAGCAAAGGGCAATAAATCCCTAGTGCTTCCTCAATCCAGCCCTTCTCTTACTAGGACTTCCACCCCCTGTGAGGCTATCCCCAGCCCATCCCTTGAGGCCAGCCTGCTACTGCTTTTCCAGGTTTACATGCAAAGTCACCCTGAATGGTCTGTAGGATCTGAAGGAAAAATTGAGCCAAGGTTGATGGACCTTCTAAAGAACAAGTACCTCTGCTTCCCTAAGTCTCCCCTCTGGTTACAAAAGAAGCCAGAGAACAGTCCATAAAACCTAGGTGTGGTTTTCTGAAAGCTAATTTTTCTCCTTTACATAATGGAAAAGATGCTGCTTGTTTTAGAAAATACTCCATTCATTTTCTCTCCTCTACAATTACCAGGTCCCACTTTAGTTGGGTTGGAATGGAGAACACCCACACAGGCTGATGGTTAAATGCTATTTTGGGGCGCCTTGGTCTGCGATTCACCAGGTACAGAACAGGAACAGCTAACTTAATTTCTATGAAGAGGTGTAGTGGCCATCTCCCACCCCTTTATCTATCTAAGAACTGTATATAAATTCTCTGTGGTGATATGAAGCAAACTCATATTGGAAATCTACTCAAATCTGGGGATACAACTCAACCCCTGAACATCCCCATTTCTACTTACCACTCTTCTTCCCCGAGTTTTCATATTTCCTGTGCATACTCTACACACACACACACACACACACACACACACACACACACACACACACACTTCCTTTCTATCTTCTGCCTGCCCTACCTCCTCAGGCTGAATTCAGCTGTAGTTGCTTCACAGTTAAATTGCCATCAAATTCTTGAGCCAGTTCTGATTACATTATCTAAACAAGTCCCCCCAATTTCTGTGTAGTGCCCTGTTTATTTCCTACCTAATGCTCATGGCAATATGTAATTTTTATTTGTCTACTTGTTTATTGGCTCTTTCCAGCTCCAGAAGGGCTGGAACCGTGCCTCCATTGTTCACTGCTGGATCTAGCACAATGAGTAGAACAGGAAGCAACCCACAAAGAGACTGCCGTTGTATATTAGTTTTGTTTTCCTGGACCCTGTAGGCAGCACTTGGGAGGCCCTTCTGAGCATCCAAATTCAAGCCCCCTCTGCTGCCCTGGTTCAGAAATAATAAAACACTTATAAATCACTGGGGAGTTTGTTAAAGATATACACTCCCAGGCACGAGTCACCCCAGATAATCAGATTCCGTGGTCTGGGGCAGGGTCGTGTAGATGCAGGAAATCCAAGGTCCACACTTTGAGAAATATTTCCCTATTTCCTATGGCCTTGTCCCACTCTAAATGCCCCCTTGCTCGCCTGCTTAGCCCCACCTTTCCCAGAGATGAAAGCTTTCCCCTGACCCCCAACTCTCTGACATCCTCATTGGCCTCCTATGCGTTCTCTGGAGTTGCTCATATCCCAGCATGCTTTACAGCTGCTTATAACTGAAAGATGACGCACCTGGCTCAGCCTTTCCTGGCTTCCTTCGCATGGGATAGTCTCACAATACTCAAAGGAGAAACTCAGTGTAAAAGAACAAGCTATTCACTTCAAGAAGCCCTCTGCTGACAAGAAGGTCCAGGCCCTAGTCTGGTGCTAGTAGCACTTAAACAAAGCAATACCACAACACACTCTAACCAAAACCAAATTTCCTTCCAGGCAGATGATTTCACCCTGGGTAGGGGGAATCCTGTACTTAATTGTACCTCTTTATAATATCTTCATTGTGTTCACTTTATTAAATAAACAATTAAATAAGATGTCCAAGAAATAGTAGTTTCATTAACTCATTTTAATTCAGGACATTGCGAATTTCTAGATAAAACCTTGATTTTCTAAAAATAGAATGTCTCATTTTCCACTCATGGAATGGGCTTCAATTGTTTCTTTTTGGAGTTTCTAGTACTTAAAACTATCTAAAAACACAGGTTTTAAGATGGACAAACCCCTAACAAATCATTTTTTTCCAGAATATCAATTATATCTAACTGGCTAAGTCTGCAAATCTAGTCCATGCTGTAGCCCATATAGTCACTATTTGTGCCTACTTTAGGTCCAACTCATTTTAGTGCTGAAAATATTCTGCTTAAAAACTACACTTAATAAAATGTGTGCACAGTAGAGGACCCACTAGGGCTTTTAATCTCAAGTCTATCACTGGCTCATTTTGTGTCTGTGGGCAAATCAATCAATTATACTGGCCTGTAGGCCCTTTATTTTTTCTCATGCAACTACTTTAATTTCAAGCCCTGATCGGTGTAGGCTCAGTTCATTGTGGGGTCATCCTGCAAAGTGGAAGGTCGCTGGTTTGCATCCCAGTCAGGGCACTTGCCTGGGTTGTGGGGTCTGTCCCTCGTTGGGTGTGTATGAGAAGTAACTGATCGATATTTCTCTCTCACATAGATGTTTCTTTCCCTCTCTTTCTCCTTCCCTGCCCTTTTATGTAATAATAAGTATATAAAATCTTTAAAAAAAGAAAAAAATACTACTTTAATTTCTAAAATTGGATAAACATTAGAAATTAGCCACTGTCTCACTAAAAGCCATAAAATCATGTGTCATGTGAAATAAATGATCTATCTATGCTTTTAAAGATGGCAGATCACACTGGGAAGCATTAGCCATTTCCTCAAGTACTAATATTTTGTTAGAACACACAAAAAATTAAGCTTTTGCCTAACCTAAAATCTGAGTGGTATAGCCCTAAGAAATCCAACAATGTTTCAAAAAGGGTAAAAGATATCACCACTGGCAAGGCCAGGCTTCAGGATATGGAGCTGATGTGTGTCATTCATTGTAAATCCCGGAGAAGTGGGGATGACAAATGTAATTCTGCAGCCCTCACACCCACTCCAGTACTAAAACTGGAGCTGGGTGTGTATTTGCCTCTCAACAAATACTGTTGAAAGAAAAAAAAATTATGCTTTAGAAAAAAATAGCCAAAATATCACAGTTTTCAGGCAGGCAAAATCTTGGTAATATTAAGACCAGAAGAAATATTTTTTAAAAGTTGGTAGGGGTGAAGGGAGCAGAATATATTATAAAAGCTACCAGCTTTCTATTTTGACAAGTGAGAATACATGGGAAAATACACATAAAATACAATTTTTAAGAACATTTCCTAAATTAAAGAGTTGTTAGTAGCCATTAACCTTATGGAAAACTCACCACATGGTTCTTATGTTTCTCCTTTAACTACAACACAGGCTGACATGTGAGAGCTACCGAACTACATACAGCTCTTTCCAGCCTTCTGTGAGAGGGCAGGAAGTTAGTAGTGTGAAGAAGATTAAAGGAAGAAGTGAGAGATCAGGAAAAGAATTGAGATGCCATACAAGACAGTGCAGGGACCAAGGGGGCAAAGCTGCAGTGGAGTGTGGGAGCTGGGGAAGGCTGGTAGGCAAAAGGCAAATACCAGCAGGACAGCGTTGGTAAGTCTTGCCACAACTTCTCTGCCGGCCCGATACCTCTCAAGTTTCTCCAACGTAATTCTCAGACGGAAGAATATGGGCAGCTGCTGGCATGGTTTATGCCTTTTCTGCTAATACTATCTAAAGATCCCCTGGACAATGAGGACTACAGACATGATTCCCCTGGAAACAAAAAGCCAGACTGGATATTTGCCTCTGAAAGATGAGCCAGAATAAACAAGCCCTGGAAACAGTTCAGAGTTTCTTTGCTGTGCAGTTCATCCAATTGAGAATTAAAACCAGGGTTTGCACCATCACCATCTTGGCCAAAGGATGTCCTCACTGACAGTGACAAGAAAACTTGGCTAAAACTAAATGCATCATAGGATATCATTGCAGCTTCCAGCTGAGTAAGAAATACTGGTAGGGAGGCAAGGTCACATTGTCTCAGTTCAGAAAACCGCACCAGAAGAATGCCAGATGGCATCCTGCAGAGGTTCAGCACACAGGAAAATTACCTTGGATATTTTGCTTCCAGAGACCAATATTATTATGCAGCCAGCATCCATTCATCCATCTTTTGATAACAGCACTCCCAGATCCAAAGCAGGAAGTGTGGTCTACATCTAGCCAATCTAGCCAAACCCCAAACTCATAATGACTGGGTCAAGAAAGGGCTACATGCCCCAAGCCACATAAATGAGACTCATACATGGAATTTTTCAGAGCTAGAAAGGATTTCCATTGTGTGGTAGGCAGAATACTAAAGATAGCCCCCAAGAGTTCTATACTCAGGTTATTCTATCAAATACTACTAGGTGCTGCTATGAAGGGTTTTTACAGATGTAATTGAAATCCTAACTCAGTTGACCAAGGATACAAAGATGATTTGGGTGGGCCTGACCCAATCAGGTGAACCCTTTAAAAGCAGAGGGTTTCTTCCAGTTGGTGGAAACTGGACAACATCAGAAGGATTCAGAGCACAGAAGGATTTAGTGTTGTTGGCTCAAAGATGAAGGGGTCCATTTGAAGAAAGTTGTAAGATGCCTCTAGAAACTGAGAGATGTCTCCAGCTAATGACCAACAAGGAAACAGGGATCACAGACCTACGACTGCAAGAAAATAAATTCAGGCAACAACCTGAATGGGCTTGGATGTGGACTCTTCTTCAGAACCTTCAGATAACAGTCCATTGCAGCCAATGCCTTAATTTCAGTCTTATGTGACCTTGAGCAGAGAATCCAATCGCGTCTACCCAAATTTATGACCCACATAACCGTGAACCAATAAATGGGTGTTTTTAGCTTCTAAGCTTTTTGGTAATTTGTTACATGGTAAAAGAAAAAGTCCAGCCATTGTTAATATAACAAGAACGGTTTGTGTGACTTTGATGTAACCTGGCAGCCAAGGAGAGTGGACTGGAATGTGAATGGGTGAACAATGATGACTTCACTGTACTAGTCAGTGGGGGTGGTAGACTAGTCAATGGGGGCTGTTGAGTGAGCATATGTACTGTGTGGCTGTTGTATTCAAAATGAGTGAGTAGAGCAACGAATCTGCATCAAATTTTGGATTAAGTATGAACATTCCACTGTAGAAACTATTTGGATGATTCAGAAGGCTTTTGGGGACAATGCAATGAGTGCAGTAAAAATGAAAATGTGGCACAAATGCTTCAAAGATGGTCAAGAATCTGTTGAAAGTGATCCACAGTCTACAAGGCCTGCAACAAGCAGAACACCTGAGTATGCTGACCTAAGTCTCCCTACAGCCCAGATTTGTCACCCTGCAACTTCTGGCTTTTCCCAAAACTAAAATAACCTTTGAAAAAGAAAAGATTTCAGGCCGTCAATGAGATTCAGGAAACTATGACAGGGCAGCCAATGGCAATTCCAACAAAGAATTTTGCAGAGTGTTTTGAACAGTGGAAGAGACTCTGGGAGAACTATGTGAGGTCCCAAGGTGTCTACATTGAAGAGGACTGAGGTGTCATTGTCTTATGTACAATGTTTCTTGTGTCTTCTTCAATCAATGTCTCTATTTTTCATATTAGGTGGTTGGATACTTTCTGGACAGACCTTGTACACTGGGATTACAGCTGTAAGAATAATCTGTCCCTAGAGAAGGGCTGACCTAAAGATAAAGTCCTTAGAAAAAAAGCAGAATCAAGAGATGGAAAGAGACAGCTTCTATAAAACAAGTCTTTAATCCCTGAATCTAGCCATGCATGGAGCCTATTCCAACCTAAAGTTTCAGCTGTGTGAATCAACAAAATTCTATTATTATTAAAGTCAGGTTCAATGGACTCTCAGTGACAAGGGAAAAAAAACAACAACAACTCAGATGCATGAAAAAAATAATCCTCAATCCCTCCTGAACTAAGACCCAACCTCAACCGTATAGCCTGGGTTTGCATTTCAGTAGAAAAATACAGTTGTCTAGTCTATGGAAATACTACCATTCAGCACAACTTTTGGATCTATTGAATACTTACTAATATATGGACATTGGTGAATAACTAAAACCAAGGATTAAGGTAGATGAGACACTGACATATCTCAAGTCTAGAATATTTTTCAATTATGATCCAGGAGACCCCAACAAATAAAGTTTCATTATATTTCACAGAGGCAGAGTCTGACAACTCAGGTCAATGGCAGGACGGAGACTTAGTCGGTTTTCCGGAAACCAACTCCTGTGACATAGTCCCAGAGACACCAAAACTCAGACATAGGGTTCTAGTAAGATACCCAAGGTCAATGAGTGATGCTTTTACACAATGGAATACCACACAGCAGAAAGAAAAAAGGAGCTCCTACCCTTCATGGCAGCATGGATGGAACTGGAGAGCATTATACTAAGTGAAATAAGCCAGGTGGTGAAAGACAAATATCATGTGATCTCACCTATAAGTGGAACATAATCAACAAGACAAACAAGAGAGCAAAATAGAACCAGAGACATTGAAATAAAGAACAAACTGACAGTGACCTGAGGGGAGGAGGGAGGGGATAATGGGGGAAAGAAGGAGAAGGGTCAAGCCAAGGAATATGTATAAAGGACCCATGGACAAAGCCAAAGGGTGTAGGTTTAAGGATGGGAGGCTGGGTGAGTGGGGCCGGGGGGCAGGGCATGGTGGGGTGAAAATGGAGACAACTGTACTTGAACAACAATAAAAAAAAATAGAAAATACCCAAGGTCAAAAACTGGGAGCTTGAGACTGACAGAAGAAACATCGAGATAGGCAGGAATCAAATCTATACACAGGGGTGCCAAGAGAAAAGTAGAAGTGATTGAGTTTTGAGTTCACTGGGAAAGTATGGGGGTGCACATGAAGTCAAGTGCTCATGTATAGACATGCCATACCACTTATCAGTATGACTGGGTGTAGGAGACCTCGGGCTAAGGACCAGTTCTGGAACTAAACTAAGCTGAGCCTCATCTATCTGTGACAGAGCAGGTAAAATTAAGAAGTTCAAAAGATAGAAGTGAAATCCCAGAGTGAAATTTGGGGAAAATATAAAGCACATATATAGCATTTTCAAATCCTTATTTACGTATAATCTTAGGACCCATAGGAAACTATTTTTGGATCAGGCATCTCATGAGACTCAGGAAACTGTCTCTTTGGCTTTAGACTTACAAGTTGGAGTGGAAGAAAGAAAGCAGATTGGAACTGGTGTGTTCCTTTTAGAGAACTAGGTGGTGGGGGTGGGGGGAGGGTAGGTCAACAAAAGGAAGAAAGGATTAAAGAACAACGGAGAGAGCTAACATAAAAAAATTCTACCTCAGATTTCCATTTGGAGATGGACGTAAAGAGTTAGCTGTACAAAGAAACCCAAAAGCAGCTCATAAAAAATAGGTTTGAGGGTGGGAGGTGGGGACGGGTGGGGTGGGGTGAAGATGGAGACAACTGTACTTGAACAACAATAAAAAAAATTACAATCACTAACAACTGATCAGAATAGTGAAAAACTAGAAATACTATACAAGGGATTACAGCAAGAAGAATAAAAACTAAAAGTACATGCTGAATCCATATAAATCTCATAAACATAGCAATGAGTAAAGGAAAACAGACACAAAAAGAGTACATATAGTCTATATCAAAAAAATCTCAAAAATACAAAACGAATGTATCAGTCTGAAGAAAAGTTATCCTCATAGGGGAGTAGTGAGTGGAAGGAACTCCAAAGGGGTGCCTGGAATGGTGATAATGTTGTTTCTTGATCCATGTGCTGGTTGTATACTTTGTAAGAACTCATCCAGCTGTGCACTTAGAGTGTATGCACATCTACATATTCTCTGTTTCCATTAAAAAATATCAAAGCAGAGTTTCCCACCTGTGTTCCACAGGACTCTGTTGCCTAAAGAAATGTTATTATGGGGTTGTTCCATAAAAGAGTGGTTTCTGTAAGTTGGGGAAGTGATGGAAAAGATGCAGTTAAATATATTTCCACTATACAGGATGTCTCTAGCGATGAGTCTGAACACATTCACCCTTCCTACATGGTTTTGGACCTACTCATGCTGCCCTGTTCGAGAGTTTCTAAGGTTTCCTCTGGTCCCCAAATTTTAGTCACAACAGACACGGCATGACAGGATGTGGACCTGCACACACAAGGTACCCCGACTGGAAAAAAACCACTTAGAGCACACACTATTGCCAAACCATCTGGATCAGCATCCCCTCTTTTTCAGGGAAGAGCACACGTTTAAAGCATGGTACCGCCTGCTCTTTGGGACACTTGCCTCGCTTCAGCACTCTGGCACCCACATAATCCCAGAGCGGTGAGCTGGCACATGTCACGTGATTTGCAAATACAATATAGTGAAGGAATACAGAAAAGCCTCTTTTCAAATAGAGTTTTTTTGCAACTCTCAAGTAATCTCATGGGTTTCCAGCTTGCACACCGGAGTTTCTCCCAAGTATTTGAAACCTGTCACAAGCTGACTCTTACCACCACCTCATTTTTTCTAGTCACTTACGTCAAGGCAAATAACCACTTGCGTAAAGCCAGCACTGTGCTTGTTGACAGTGGGGCAAACATCTGCGCTCATTGATTCAAGCTCTTGTCTCTTTTCTCTTAAACTCTTTCCACTCTGTTACCATGAGTGAGACTGTGGGACTTGAAGGCTGTCTCCATGCACGAAGAAATAACAAGCAGTGTTCTGTGTTGTTATCTTGAAGACACTTTCTGCAACTTCAGTTATTTAACTTGATTCAATCAGGCAGCTGGTTTACCTTTAGCTGCCTGATTGAATTCATGTCTGCCAAGTTCTACAGTTTAAAAAAAATCACCTAAAGTTGGTTCATTACCCTTTTTATTTTTTTTTTTTTGGTGGGGGAAGAGAGAAGAGAGATGCATCTTCAAATGACAAATAAACAATTTGCCTGAAGCCCATCATTTCTCTTCCTGGCATCTGAACATCAACTCTTCATTCTTTCTGCTGTGATCCTAATCAGATATACCACCCAGTGCTCCTTAATTATACAATTAGGACAAGAAAAACTAGACAGTATTCCAAGCCAATGTCTCAAGCCAAGGCATTCGTAATAACGGAGATCCTAATTTTATTATATTGATTTCCAACAGAAGAATTAAATTATACATTTCAAAGAAAATTTAGAACGAGCTTATTAACATTGTGATGCCCAGTTTGGTGGGAACCCAGTTGGATTGGAAAATACGGCTTCAATACCTCAAAGCACACTAAGACCGTATTGCAAACGCCACCCTACATCAGGCTCCAAGGATGAACAATAAGCATGATTATATTTGAGAGTACAAAAGCTGTTAGAAAAAGGGGAGAGGTGAAATCAAATCAAGAGAAAATGTTACAAATGTAACTGTCACAGTCATGGTTACACAACCCTGAAGCAAAATCGAAAAGAGTGTAATGAAATGACTGCCGGACTTGGTTCAAGCCCAAGACATAACGAGCAGCCTTGCAAATAGTATTTTAAATGTATTTGCTCCAGAGTGACGAAAAACATTACCCACAGAACTAGAAGGAAAACAAGTTCACTTAAGAGCCAAAATACTTAAAGTTTTAATCAGAGACAGATTTCCTAAGACTGGGGAAAAGAGTAATAAGTTTCACGATTGACTAATTCAAGTTCCTGCAACACCAGCAATGACTGCACCTACCTCATTTAAGTCCTGCTGAGTCTCGGTGCTGTCCTTTGGCAGAGTGGCAGCCCTCTGGTCTGTTCTATAAAACACAAAGAAAAATTATTTCAATGTAAAAGAGACCTTTCAACAATGCACACTTGAAGCTGGTGGTGTCAGCTCTGACTATACCCCTGATAGAGAAACCCTCACTGGTGCCCCTCTGCCCATAGAACAGAGTCCAAACTCCTTACAGTGGTCTGCAACATGTTACGGTGTTTGTTTGTTTGTTTATTTTTTATTTTTAATATATTTTATTGATTATGCTATTACAGTTGTCCCATCTTCCCCCCACTCCCCTCCGCCCTGCACACCCCTTCCCCCCACTCTCCCTCTTTAGTTCATGTCCATGGGTCATGTATATGAGTTCACGTTACGGTGTTTGGATGCTGCCGGCCTGCCTGGACCCACTTCCTATCACTCTCACCCTTGCTGCCTACACGCCAGCCCCTCTGGCCTTCTCTCTGCTTTTTCAACACATAACGTTGGTCCCCTGTTCAAACTTCCACCCTTGCTGTCTCAGCTTATCCCTCAGATCTTCATAGAGCTGACTCTTGTTAGCACGTAAGTTCAGCTCCTCTGTTAACGTCCCAACGAGACCCTCCCGATCTTCCTAACTTCCTAGAGGTAGCCCTCCCCTTCACTCTCTATCACATCTTAGATTTTCCTCTCAGCATTTATCACGATCTGATATTATACTGTTTATTTGCATTTCCATATTAAATGTAAGCTCCAAGAAATCAGTGATTATATGCATTTTCTACATGGCTAAATCCTCAGTGAAAATTCAATATTTTCTAATTCATTAAAAAGCTTTTTTAATGAATGAATGTGATCTGATACAATTGTCATATAATGGCACCATTTGTTCACTGAAGACAGGTTTTGGCAATTTCATCCTTTTGCTTAACCAACACAATAAATGTTATAGCAACCACTGGGTAACATGGTGAAGCTGGCTTTTGCCACCACGTAGTTACCAAGAGGAGAAAAAGAACTTAAAAATGGGCCAATCTACTCCAAATCAATTTTATTTTAGTTTAGATACAAAAAACCAAGCTCCACAATTGGCAGAGGCTTAGCTCCAAATCATGATTCGCCAAATGCTATGGTCCAATGGCATCTATTACATAACATCCAAGTTTTTCTGCAGCAGTTTTCAGACTATTACATAATATACATATTGATTTATAGTTATTAACTGTATAAAAAGGCCTGCTACCTTAATGAATAAAAGCTTTAGTTGGTGTTAATTCACTTATAAAAAGATTTATTGTGAGCCGTAATTATTTTCATTTATTATTCCACCTCAATTTGAATTCTGAAGAAAACGTACATGTCCTCTAAACGGTCAACAAGATTAATGATTTCTAAAAGTCAGGATGCACATTTAGAAATGCCACAGTCTCACTTCAAAATACTCTTAAGAATGCAGCGTTCCTTCAGTCCACAGGCATTGCTAACTGTGCACACAACTGACTTCTAATGAGACAGGTAAGGAGGGAAAGGTAAACATTGTGAAGGTCGTACTGATGCATACCGTGTCTGCACATGGCAGCACGTTCCTCCTGAGTGTGGGGAAGACCGAGGGTCCTGACCGTGAGCTCATGCGGAGATTGCTCCAGTGAGAAAAGTGAGCAAGTGAGGAAGAAGACCACTGGCACAGCTCTCCTCTGCCCGTCAAGTCCCTGCGCCACACACACAGTGATTTCAGGGCTTCAGAAAATACCAAGTGGCTCTTTCCGGAAAAATGGGCGAACCTGTGGGGATAGGGATTAACCCATCCCATCCAATAACATCTAAAACTCTGAATGGCTTATAATTTCTTTGTAACTTACATTGGTTCTCCAATTGTCTTTCTATAGAGTTATGATAAGAGCAGAAAAGTGGAAGAGCGCTGATCTTTAATGGAAAGAATATTTGTTTTCAAACAGAAATTTGTCTAGGGCTTTGGTGCCAGCAGGTGGTAAACAAATACACAAGTAGCAAACATTAATGGAAGAAAGCAGAGATAGACTTGGTTAAAAATATAGTATGTGTTATTGAGATGCACAGAACAGCCTGCAAGTAGTATAATCATATGATCTTCCAGAAAAACTACTCATCATCTCCAGATGAATCTCCAGATCAAGTTTGAGAACTGTAGTCTAACCCTTAAAGGTGCGTTAATAATCACCCGAGTACCTCCTGTGTGCCTGGTACATTGTTAGGGAGATAATAATCAATAAGCAGCATCTATGCTTTAGCAGGCTTACAGTCTCGTGCAATCGTAAGCAGAGGATAAAACTAATTACAACCCAGCCTTGATGCTATTTTGGTAGGTCAAAGATCAGCACACAAGAGCTGGTATTAGAATGGTGGAGAGGACCTGCGGAGGTAGAGACAGATCACAGAGATATTTTCAAGGATAAAAACAATCAGAAGGTCATGGGTGTGGATTCAAAGTGTGACATGAAAGAGATAGAATAATCAAAATTATTCCAAAGTTTAAGCCTGTGGGACAAGAAAAGTGATGTGTGGTTTTTCTAACAGAAATATAAAAATATGTAATTTTGGTTAGGAGAAGGAGGAGCAGGTATAAAGAGAGGCAGTTCATGAGTTTAGATTTAGATATTCGAAGCTTGAGGTGAGGCTGAAATAGGAAATTGAAAATTCCTACACAGGGCTCACCCCTGGACAGGGCACTCTGCAGTGTGTTTGATAGAGTGAGAGTGGGGACCACAACAGTGACGTGCAAGGGTCACAGGTTCTGCATCACCTGTTCCCTTATTGCGTGGCCAGAGCCTAGCATTGTACCTGCCACATGGTAAATGCTCAGTATACATCTTTTGGATGGATGGATGGATAAATGAAAACCCCGAAGGAACCGGATCCAAGAATGACTTTTCATCTACCACTTACTAGGGATGTGTACCCATGGCAAGATACTAACATCTCTAAGCCTCAGTTTCCTCATCTGCAAAGGGAAGATAATGATAGCAACTACTCATGAGATAATTCATCATGGGAAGGACAGTTCTTGAATAAAGCTTATTACTACTGTTAGCTATACTAAAATAACACATGCATTCTATAATCATATATAAAATACCATAATAATGATAATAATTGTATATTTTGTTAATAATAACTGAAGCCTATGAATAAAGAACTGAAAGAGATAAAATTTGGGACACCCTTACTCAGAACCACTAAGCAGGTCTCTGAGCCTGGCCAGTTATGGGACAGAAGAAAGCAGAGCCATGAAGAAAATGGACACATCACCAAGGAGATAAAAAGCTAAACAGAAGAGCACTCTAAATGCAGAAGAGAAAGAAACTGTAAGAAAGAAGAGCATCAGTTCACCAGCCCTTACCACTCTAGGCCGGGACTGCCAGGCAGTTTACTCATATTGAGCTGTTTTATTCTCATGGTAAGTATATGAGATTAGCCTTATAACACCCATTTGACCTAATAGGGCAATTAGATAACTTTGCATTCATGAAACACATTATTAAGCACCAAATCTATGCCAGGTTCTATTGCAGTTTTGGGGGACAAAATGGTGAGTCAAAGTCTCCGTCCTCGTGGGACTTCCATTTTCGCAGGAGAGATGACCTAAGGAAATAAACCAGTGGTGTGTGGTGCACCAGATGCTAACACGGAGAAACAGAAAGAAAGGCAAGGAGAACGGGATGTACAGGACGGCGTCTGAGCTCACACCGCTAGGAAACCTCAGTCACCTGGAGACGAGGATGAAAGCGTAGAAATAAGAGACTACTGGATTGCAAACAGCGAAGGTCATGGCAGAAGAGGAAACAAACAAAAGCTTCTCACTAGAGAAGTTTAGCAAAGAAAAGAAATGAGACGGTAGGTAGGTATGTCAAATTCCCTTCTTTTTACTATCTTTAAAGATACTGCTTGAACAATTTACAAGCCTAGCTAGAAGCTGGCTTAAACTCAAAAACTGGATCATACTCCTTCCAATTTTCTTTCATCTCTTTACCCGAAACAATAGAAAACAGATCAAGCACATCCTCTGGAGAGGACAACGATGAGTAGGGCAGTTAGGGCTTTCTGCCAGCTTCACTGCAACCCTGCCCCCTAGCCCAGGCCCGGCCAATGGGAAAAGCAGTGTGGACCCCTCAGAGCCCAATTCTGGCTCTCAGAACCGATCAGAATGCAATGACTTCAAAGACCACCATCATGACCACCAGTATTATTACCACCACCATTATCATCCCCACCAGCACCACCACCACCACCACCACCCAAACAAACCCCGCCTCCTCCATCCCCATCACCACCCCATTGCTGTCCCATGGTGCCATCACATTACTGCTTCCACCAAATGGTAGAATTCAAAATAAAAGCACTTCTCAACAGGGAAACACAAAACTGATTGTTTGCTGATATTAAAAGGGCTTCCTGTCAGATTGTGACAGCAAAATCATGTCTAGTTGATTGAAGAGCAACTTTTCTAAAAATATTTGGTGTTCCCACATTCCTGGAGCACTAAAGCACATGCTGCACCAGCCTGCAGGGTCATCCTGCAGGGCCTTCCCCCGGGAGGTGGACTGGAATTCAAAATAGCACAACGAACAAAGAATGAAGACACTTTTCTTGGTCTAAGAATAGTGTCCAACCACAGATGTGATAATCTGTGAAGCAGTATTTTCGTTTAGGATTTTTGATTTATACCAACATTTCGACTTTCCATAATTACACTAGCAGCTGGGCGTGTTCCCTAAGTTAGTGAAGAGCTTTCCCATTTGCCCAATTGCTCATGGAAGGCATGTGAGCGTTATCTGACTCCTTCCTCTCCCTCAAACCCAATAGTCAACTTATTACCAAGTCCTTTAATTTCTTTTTCTTTTTAGTTTTTTTATTGTATTTTTCCATTACCATTTATCCCTCTTATATCCCCCACCCGTAATCACCACACTGTTGTCTGTGTCTATGAGTCCTTTTTCCTTTTTGCTCAGTCCCTCCACCCCCTAACTTTCCCCCATCTTCCCTTAGCTGTCATCTTGCTCCATTTATGAGTCTGTCTCTATTTTCCTTATTAGTTCAATTTCTTCATAAGATTCCACATGTAAGTGAAATCAAATGGTTTTTGTTTTTCTCTGACTACCTTATTTCACTTAGTATAATGTTCTCCAGGTCTATCCATACTGTTGCAAAGGGTAAAATTTTCTTCTTTTTTATGGCCAAGTAGAATTCCATTGTTTGAATGTCCCATAGTTGTTTTATCCACTCATCTACTGATGGACACTTGGGCTGCTTCCATATCCTGGAGATTGTGAATAACACCGCAATGAAGAAAATGATGCTTACGTTCTTTCAAATTAGTATTTTGGATTCCTTTGGGTATATTCCCACAAGTGGGATCCCTTAGTCAGCCCTGGCTAGTGTGGCTCAGTGGATTGAGTATTGGCCTGTGAACCAAAAGGTTGCAAGTTCAGTTCCTGGTCAGGGAACATACCTGGATTATGGGACAGTTCCCAAGGTAGAGGCATGCCCAATATTTCTTGCTTTAATCACTTATTCCAAATAACTCTTGTGTCTGTCTTCTCCCTATCACCTCAGGCCAAGCCACCATTATCTGTCTTCTGGACTGCCTCCCTAGCCTCCTTACTCCCCCTCTGTCCTCCCCACATCATCCCCATAAACACTACCTTGTCACCACCTTCCTGCCTGCTGCACTTACAATGAAGACCAACATTCTTGAAGTGTCCTATGACTATCTGAAGGACCTAGCATCTGTTCACATCTTCATCCTCAGTTCCCATCAATCTCCCTCTTTGTGCTCCCGTGACACTGGCCTTCTTTCAATTCCTCAGACACACCATGCCCCTTTCTACCTCGGGCCTTTGTGTATGCTGTTCCTGTGCCCACAGTGCTCTCCCCTTTCTACTTTCCCTCCTAATTAACTCATCTGTCCTTTAGACACCTGGTACCAGACCAATATGTCCTATTGTATTCTGATCTATATTTGCTGTGTAGCATGTCTTAGTATTTACTTGTGTATTTGTATAATTATTGATTTGTCTCTTTCTCGTGATGATAAGCTCCATGGGGCAGAGATCATGAGTCTTGCTTAACATTTATTCTAGGGCTAATCCTGGCATCTGGCACATAGTAGGCACTAAGTGAGGGCAGCTGCCAATTCTGATACATGCCTGAGTATGTACAATGTTTATGGTAAAACTCGTGTGCCCTCCTCTGATTGGAGCATGGCTGGCAGGAGGGATGACTCTCGTTCCCACAAGCAGACCCACTTCTTCCCCAAGGAGACCAGCTAAAGATTAGCAAGTGCCTTTCTAACCCACACATAGAAAACCTTGGCAGGAGAGTAAAAGGAGAGCATCCAACACACTTTTCAGAGTGCTTCATATAAAGTTAGAACCTTCAAACCAAACAACGCCTACATATTTAAGAGTTCTAGATATTCTACTGTCTTAAATTGAGCCTCTGTATTAGAAAGTCTGTCCTAGAAAGCAACACAGGACACACCAATGTATACCTGGATGACTGCCAGATGGCTGTACGACTATTGCTTCCTGAAACTCTTGAAAACAAAAGATATATCCCAAGAGGACAACCCTCTGAGCAAAACATTCTTTATGAATAAACAATAGCTGTATATGCAGACACAGACAAGATGCCAATAAATTCCAGTAATATTATTAACAATAATAACTACCCTCAATACCAGTAAATATAAAGTTTCTTTCTCCAGAGACTCTAAGCTGTATTAAAGACATTCTCTTACTGTTTTTTCCCACAACTTTATATGCTAATTGATCAAGATTAAACATTAGGCAGCCAACTTCAAAGATAAAGTAACCAAGGCACAGAGTTTAAAATGACTCTCAAAGAAACCACTACAAAAAAAAAAACAGAACAAGAAGTCAATAGATGTTCATGAACTGACTTCCCAAGCCAGTGTTTGTACTTGTACACAGGTCAAAGAAGTCTCACAGAGGAGACGCAGATGTCATGGCTACAGGCAGGACACTGATCCCCAATCACATGCTCTCCCACTAGCTAGAACCCAAGTCCCACAGCCACCTCCACCTTATACTCCTCCGAGGATCAGAATCAACCAGTTTTATTAGAAACAGATTTCTAGGCCCCGCACTCACTGAGTCAGAGTTTCCAGAGAAGTGGCCTGGTAAGATGTATTTAATAAGCACCTTGGAAGATTCCTAATTGGGAAACATTATCCTAAAGGCCCAGGTACAATAACCTGGGAAGAGACCAATGGCTAAAAGGCATAAGTGAGAGACTTTTGTGAGTGTTTCTGGCCTGGGTTCCAGGTGACACATTTCAGAAGAGGAAAGTGCTGTGTCTCTGGAGACACCGTGAGAAACTCCAAACACAAGGCAGCCCAACTACACTAGAATAGATACCTCTCCTCACCTTGGTGGGCTGAAACAGAGCCTGGAAACAGTCAGAACCACTCCAATGCCCAGAGAATGGGTAAGGAGTGAGTCAGACCCACGAGGCAAATGTCAGAACTGGTAGAGGGAAGGAGGGGAGTTGTCATGTGTGTGGTTTGAAATACCCTGTAAACCAGAAGGAAGAGTTTGGGAAGGGATATTCAGTACAGGGGATCCACTGGAGCTGAGATCCTAATAATACTTTTTCATCAATAATAATGATAGCAGCACCTGGTTTGCTGGGCACAATACAAAGCCATTTGCTTGTATCATCTCATTTACTGCATCCCTTTAGCAAGTGATTATTAGACACCTGCTCCCTGTGCCAGGCAGTGCTCAGCCCAGGACACAGAGAGGTTATAGCAGAAGCTTCAGCTCCGTGGTCAGGTCTGCTCACTCACATGATCCCCCCTTGAGTACCTGCCAAGGCTCTTCCCTTTTTTACTTCAAGGATTTTTTTGAAAGAAAACTGGATCCCTTAGCCAAAAGTGTGGGAGAGCTACCTCCCCTGGGGCAACAGAAAGGGGAGTATGTGGATAAACACTGTGGCCCCCAATTTTCAGAAGGATACATCTGGGAACTTTCTACGCATTTCCTCAGAGAGGCCCCAGGGAACTAATTCCAGTTACAGAGTACCGAGAGTGTTCAGTTACACACCTACTGTCAGCTCTCCCTCCTCCTGTGTGCTTGCTTCCCAAGGTTACCTCCCTGTACCCAAGGCCTCCTAGGAGGCTCTGATATCTTGAGGAACCTAATGTAATAAAGTGAGCAATGTAACTAAGGAGACACAATCCCTGTCTCTCTAGAGCTTTCAGAGTCAGAGAGAAAAAAAAGTAACACAGAAATGAAGAGTTAGCTCAGGTGCAGATACAGTTAAGGGTGCAGGGATCATGAGGAATGATGGGGGAAGCAGCTAATTTGAATGACAGATGAGTATCTGATGGCTATTAAATATAATCCTTACTGCTCTGAGCACTGTGATATTACATTGGCTACTTGGTCTTCCAACGCTTTAACTTTTAGACCACAAGTCAGATAGCTTTACAAACAAGAGAACTTGAAAAGCACAGAGAACTTGGGCAGGCATTAATATTAAACAAGCCTAAAGGTTACATGTGTCTAGTAAAAGTTTTCTTTCTCTCTCAAACTGTTACAAAGTTATGTCTTCTGTCTTCCCCTGCCCTATTTATGCATCCTTCATTGCTACCATCACCTCCCACAAGGAGGATGCTTTAGCCTCCAGGATGTCTTCTCACATCACACACTTGTTAGAGCGGTCTTTTAGAGATATCATCTGGGCATGCCATTCTCATTTACAATGGCTTCTCTCTGGACTTCCAAAAATCCGAACTCCACACCCTGGGCACCAGGCCCTGTGCAGTCTGGCCACTGCCAACCTTTCTGACATCACATCCTCCCACAATTCAGCACACTCCAGCCTTCCAGATGTTTGTCTGTGTCTTCAATAAGCAGCACCCCGTACCTGCTATTCCCAGAGTCCATGTTAGTCAGGATTCTATTATTTCACTTAAAAGCAAACAACAAATGCCAAACATGCTTCAGTACAAAGCTGTCCTCACCGACGTGGTCTTGGCACACGGTGAATAAAACCTGGATCAGTGTCTCTCTGAGGAGCAAGGGTGGATTCTACAGACTGAAACATTCAAAGAAAGAGGTGTCTAGGACATAAATTCTGGTTTTAAGCATCATGTGATCCTATAAAAGTCGGCTTTAATATTTGCTTTCTGATCCCAACTGAACCAAACTGTAAAAACTGCAGGTATCACTGAAAATACCTTTTAAGTTTCCTTCAGTTAATGAAAATTAAAAATAAATCCATTTTCTCCTAATACTCTACTAATATTCCTGTTTAGCTCAACTTGAGATAGAACAGCTCCAAAAAAATAAACCAAAACAGAGAAAGTAAAATCATACCATATGAGTGCAGAGATTTGAACAAATTTATTATGGCTCCATATCCTGAATAGTATACTATTCTTTTATTTATGAATAACTTCTTGATTTGAAAACTTAATAGGGGCTCAATCAGGAAAATTTGGAAATCAAAAACAATATTTTTAAAAGATTTTCTTTATTTATTTTTAGACAGAGTGAAAGGGAGGGAGAGAAATATCAGTGTGTGGATGCCTCACATGCACCCCAAACTAGGGGCCTGGCCCACAACCCAGGCATGTGCCCTGACTGGGAATCAAACTGGCAACCCTTTGGTTCGCAGGCCTGCGCTCAATCTACTGAGCCACACCAGCTAGGGCTAAAAACATTATTTTTTAAATCATCCACCATCATCCCACCTGAAAGTAACCACCAATAAAATATTGATTTATGTCTTTCCAGTATGTTTCTGTATATAATTATTGTAAATAGTAACTAAAAATAGAATCACATAATACCATAATGTAACTGCTTTTTCTACATGCATAAAATAGATCATGTACCCATGTTAATACTCTCCAAAAACATAGTTTCAAACATTCAGCATACAGATGGGCATTTCTCAAGTGGGCAGTGGTATGTCCCCTAGACAGCATTTAGAAAACTTGAAAGCTATCTGTGATTGGCTCAGAAGCTGGGGGTCCCTACTATTTGGTGGGCTAGAACCAAAGCTGCCAGAGCCCCTGAGATGTGTGGGAAGACCCACACAAGAAAGAATTGTTCCATAACCCTCATGACTTCCAAATATCCTCTGGGAATGTTAGAGCCAGAGACCATTTATCCTCAGCACAATCTGAACCAGAAAACTCTGAGGGCTAGTGGGTGAAATAGAAATACCTGGAACACACAAGTAAGGAGGAAGGGACTGGACTGAGCTGCCTCAAAGGTTCCTCCCTGAGCCACCACCCTACGACTTCACCACATACAGAAGTCCCGGCAGGGCTTTCTATCCAGTCCTCTCCAAGTTTCAATTATCCATTATATGCCTATCTTCTTCCATGATAAATAACTGGAAAATTTATATCCTAAGTTTTATTTTAGTTCAACATTTCAATTCCAATGCCTAGACAGCTTTTATCCTTAAGCACAAACTAACAAAACTATGTAATGGATGAACATAAAAATATTTTTAGACAATTGAGATGGTGGCAGAGTAGGTGAAATTTACACTCACTTCCCCCCAGGACCAAACCATAAATACAACTAAATTATAGAACAAATGTCATCAATTAGTAAAAGAAGACTAATTAAACAGAAGTCTTGTAGCCAAGGATTCACAGAAGAAGCCACTGGAGACTGGTAGGAAGGAGAAAGACATGAAAAGGGTTGGCCCCACACCCACATATGTCAGTTGAGAATCTGAAGGGACATTTTAGCTGCAAAGTTCCCCACTGACGACCAAGAGCTCTCGATCTCATGCCAGCTTCCCAGCCCAGAGCACCAGAGCTGGGAAGAATAGCTCATGTAATCTGTCTTTAAAAGTCAGCTGGAATTTCATCCACCAGGGAGAGATGAAAGTCTGTTAGAAATCCAGGTGCCCTCTTGAAGGGCCAGCAAACATGTCATTCACAGCCACTCACCCTGGGCTCCAGCAGAGAGAAGGCAGCTCAGAGCAGACTGGGGTCATACAAGGAGAGAGTAGATTGTGTTGCTTCAGGGAGAGAGTTGAAGGGACAACTGCCAAGGTTGCCGTGCTGAATCCCTCTCCAACACTGCCCACAGATAGCATCTTTCCTGGATCAATCACTCTCCTTCATACAACATCAGTCTGAAGGAATGCACTAGCCCCACCCTCCAACTCCCTGTGGCCCTGCTGAGCTCACACCCTGCAAAGGAATCTGCTGGCTATGGCAACCCAGGCTCATGGTACAGACTTTCTTAGAGGACTCTTGAAGAGGTATGGGCAGACTTAGAAGCTGTGAGAGATGCACAAGGAAAGACTGAGTTGTGTGGCTGTAGGGCAAGGGCCATTTTTCCCCCTCCACAAGCCCTGGTGCATCCCCAATAAGAGATCACCAGCTCCACCCTTCTGACTCCCTGTGGCCCCACCCTTGTGGGGGAGTCAGCTGGCTGTGGCAAGCTGGGGCCTGCTGAGCACACTTTCTTGGAAGGCTCTCAAGGAAGTCCAGGCAAAACCAAAAGGTGTCAGAGATACATAGGGAGAGACTGTCATGTGGTTCTATGATGAGGGTCATATTTCCCTCTCACCCTTGATCAGTGTCATTGTTCCTGTGCAGAGCATTCCTTCCACATGGCCAAAAATCATGGTCTCTTTTAGCCTGAAGTACCTGGCTCGCCTGACCCTAAAGACTCCTTGAGATTCTGCCCCACTATCATGGTCTGCTTACCCTAGGCAGGTGGCCAGCTGGCCTTTGTGTACACTGAGAAAGTTGCTAAGTGGACTCTGACCCACGAATGTTGCTCAGTTTGAATCTGTATCAATCTGGTGAACACCATCTGCCCCTACCTAGTTAATCACTGAGAACCCACCTTACGCTACTCGCATACTGCCAGAGGCTCTTTTGGTGACTGAGCCTAACAGTCAGACAGCAACTGGAGGTAACTTGGATCTTTTTGCTGAACTGCTCCTGGGTTCAGTGCTAGTGGAAGCCAGACTTGGCCCCTTCCATGCAAACTCAGGATCAGCAGAGACAGCCACAAATTATGGATTGCCTTAGAGCTCCCAACAGGCAACCCAGGGCCAGTCACAGGCTGCATCTGAACCAACACATCTGATGACAGGCTTCAGACCACATCAGCATGACCCAGTTAGGTCTACAGGCAGCATACCCAGTGGGGGTTCTCATCAGGCACCAGACCCTGCTGGGAGAAATTAAGCTTCATAGGATCAGCTGCCACACAGCAGCTCATACACTGTCCAGGGAGTACAGAGTTCTAAACAAGATGAATACAAAGACACCCAAACCAAGACACATCATAATTAAAATGGCAAAGATTAATGACAAAGAGAAACTCTTAAAAGCAGCAAGAGAAAGACAGTTGCCTACAAGAGAGCTCACAGAAGACTGTCATCTGATTTCTCAACAAAAACATTGCAGGCCAGAAGGGATTGGCGTGAAATATTCAAAGTGATGAAAAGTAAGAACCTACAACCAAGACTACTTTACCCAGCAAGGCTATCATTTAAAATTGAAGGAGAAATAAAGAACTTCTTAGACAAGAAAAAGCTCAAGGAGTTCATTACCACCAAACCAGTACTACAAGAAATATTAAAGGGTCTTCTTTAAGAAGAAGAAAGAAAAAACAGAGGAACATATTTATAAAAAAATAAAATGGCAATAAATATGTACCTATTAATAATCACTTTCAATGTAAATGGAGTAAATGCTTCAATTAAAAGGGATAGAGTAGCTGAATGGATAAGAATAAAGGACCCATATATATGCTGTCTACAAGAGACCCACCTCAGAATGAAAGATACACTGACTGAAAGTAAAGAGTTGGAAAAAGATATTTTGTGCAAATGGAAACAAAAACCCAGCTGAGGTAGCAATACTTATATCAGGCAAAACAGACTTTAAAACAAAACTATTAAGAGATAAAGACATTACATAATGATAAAGGGAATGATCCAACAAGAGGATAGAACCCTTGTAAACATTTATGCACCCAACATAGAAAAGAAGTACCTAAATATATAAAGCACATCTTGATGAACATAAAGGGAAAAATTGAGAGTCATACAGTTATAGTAGAGGATTTTAATATCCTATCGACATCAATGGCTAGATCTTTCAGACAGAAAAAATCAATGAAAAGACAGTGGCCTTAAATGACACACTAGATGAGATTAATTTAATTGATATTTTTAGAGCATTCTACCTCAAAGTAGCAGAATATACATTCTATTCAAGTGCACATGGAACATTATCAAAGACAGAACACATATTACATGGCACGAAACAAGTCTCAATAAGTTGAAGGAGACTGAAATCCCATTGAGCATCTTTCCTGACCAAGATGGGATGAAACTAGAAATTAATTGCAAGAAAAAGACTGAAAACGCACACCTGGAGGCTAAGTAACAAATTACTAAATAATGAATGGATTAAGAGATTAAGGAAGAAATCAAAAGATACCTTGAGACAAATGAAAATGTAAACACAACAGCCAAAAATCTATGGAACACAGTGAAAACAGTTGTAAGAGCAAATTTCATAGCATTACAGGCCTACCTCAAAAAATAAACAAACAGATCTCAAGTAAACAATCTAACCTTACACCTAAGGGAAACAGAAAAAGAAAACCAAACAAAGCCCAAAGTGAGTAGAAGGAAGGAAATACTAAAGATTAGAGCTGAAATAAATGAAATAGAGTATAAAAAACAATACAAAAGAACAATAAAACCTAGAGCTTGTTCTTTAAAAAGATAACAAGATTGATAAATCTTTAACCAGGCTCATCAAGAAAAAAAGAGAGAGGACCCAAATAAATAAAATCAGAAATAAAATGGAAAAGAAACAACTGACACCACAGAAACACAATGATAAGAAAACATTATGAATAACTATTTGTCAAACATATCACAATTGGAAATAACTGGATAATTTCCTAGAAACATACAGTCTTCCAAAACTGAATTAAGAAAAAACAGAAAATCCAAACAGACCAATTACAACTGACAAAATCAAAACACTAATCAAAAGAACTCCCAACAAACTAAAGTCCTGGACAAGTTGGTTTCAAAGGTGAATTTTACCAAACATTCAAAGAAGAACTAACACCTGTCTTTCTCAAACTATTCCAAAAAAAATCACATTTTATGAGGCCAGCATTATTCTAATTCCAAAACCAGATAAAGACAGTACAAAGAAAAAATTATAGGCCAATATCCTTGATGAACACAGATGCAAAATCCTCAAGAAAATACATATTAGCAAACTGAATTCAGCAACACATTGAAAAGATCATACATTAAGATAAAGTGAGATTTATTCCTGGTATGCAAAGTTGGTAAATACCCACAAATCAATTAACATGATACCCCCTATACGCAAAATGAAAATCATATGATCATATCTCAGATGCAGAAAATGCATTTGACAAAATCCAGCACCCATTTATGAAAAAACACTCTCAGCAGAGTGGGAATAGAGGGAACACACCTCAACATAAAAAAAACTATACATGACAAATCACCAGTTAACAACATACTCAACAGCAAAAAACTAAAAATATTTTGCTTAAGATCAGGAACAAGACAGGGATGTCTACTTTCACCACTCTCATTCAGCATAGCACTGGAAGTCCCAGCCTCAACAATCAGACAAGAAGAAGAAATAGAAGGCATCCAAACTGGAGAGAAAGAAGTAAAACTGTCATTATTTACAATGACATGATACTGTATGTAAAGAATACTAAAGGTTCCTCCAGAAAACTCCTAGAACTGATAAATGACTTCAATAAAATAGCAGGATATAAAATAAACAATCAGAAATTCATTACACTAATAATGAATTATCAGAAAGGGAAACTAAAAAATCCATTTACATTTGTCTCAAAAAAAAAAAACCAAAACTGTGAATAAATTTAACCAAGGAGGTAAAAGATCTATGCTCAGAAAATTGTAAGACGCTGAAGAAAGAAACTAAAAATACACAGAGTGGAAGCATATACTGTGCTCATAGATATAAAAAAATTAATATTGTTAAAATGTCCATACTACCCCAGTCAATCCATGGATCCAACACAATTGTTACCAAGACAACAATGGTGCTTTTCACAGAGCTGGAACAAATAATCCAAAAATATGGAACCACAAAAGACCCTGCATAGCCACAGCAACCTTGAATAAGAACAAAGTAGGAGGTATCATTCTACTTGATACCAATTTATATACAGGACTATAGTAATCAAAACAGCATGATACTGGCATAAAAACAGACATATAGATCAATGAAACAGAATAGAGAGCCCAGAAATAAGCCCACACCTATATGGTCAATTAATATTTGACAAAGGAGGAAAGAACAAACAATGGTGTAAAAACAGTCTATTCAATAAATGATATCAGAAAAATTGGACAGATACTAGCAAAATAATAAAACTAGACCACCTTCTTACATCATGTACAAGAATAAACTCAAAATAAATTAAAGACTTAAATGTGAGATTCGAAACCATATAACTCCTAGAAGAAAACACAGGCAGCAAATCTGACATTTGTTTAGCAATATTTTTTCTGATATAACTCCTTGGGCAAGGGAAACAGAAAAAAGTTTAAAATGGAAGTACATCAAACTAAAAAGCTTTTTGCACAGCAAAGGAAACCATCAACAAAATAAAAAGATAACCTACAGAATTTGAGAAGATATTTGCTAATGACACATCTGATAAGTTGTTAATATCCCAAATTTATAAAGAACTCACACTATTCAACACCAAAAAAAAATCCAATTAAAAAGTGGGCAGACCTGAATAGACACTTCTTCAAAGAAGACACACAGAGGGCCAATAGACACATGAAAAGATGCTCATTGTAACTAATCATCAAAGAAATGCAAATGAAAACCACAAGGAGATATCACCTCACACTTGCAGAATGGATATCATCAATAAATCCACAAAAAACAAGTGTTGGCTAGCACTTTTGTTAAAGAACAAAATAAAAATACAAACAAAATTGAGACAGACGCATAGATACAGAGAACAAGCTGATGGCTGCCAGAGGGGGAGAAGCATTTGGGGACAGGGTGAGAAGGCGCGGGGAGTAAGAAGAACAAATTGGCAGTTACAGAATCAGTCATGGACGTGTAAAGAACGGCATAAGGAATAGAGTCAATAATATTGGAATAACAATAACATTGTTATAATAATAACTATATTATTACAATACAGAATGGTGCCAAGTGGGTACTGGAAATCCTGGAGGGAATACCTTGTACAGCATATGACTGTCTCACCACTATACTGTACACCTGAAACTCATACAAAATATTTTTAAAATACCACTATCATTGAAAAAATATATTTTTAAATGATTCTTACTATAGTATCCAGAAATATAAATCATAAAAGTAACCAAAGTACCCAATAATTTGGAATTAGTTAAATAAATAATGGTATAGCCACAGAATGGAATATTTCACAGCCATTAATATTTAAGACTATTTCAGAATATGGAAAAATATAATAATTAAATGGAACAAAAAAAGTGACACAGAAATGTGTCTCTAAGATTTCTTGCATATGAAAAAATCATATATATATAAAAAATCATAAAAGCTTTTATCTAGCATTGGTTAAGGATAAAAGAAAAAAGTAGAGAGAGAGGGGCAGGCTGCAGCTGTGTGTGTCACTATGCGGGGTCCGGCACAAATAATTCCCCTTTTTTATCACAAAATCTTTTAGCATGTAATTCTATAACATAACAATGTCACACTCAAGCACACCATATGACATTTTAGGTGAATTGATCAAATTAAAACTATAAGTTATTTCACCCATATTATTACCCTCCCAACCACGCTCAGGAAGGTGTTACTACTGCTGGACCCTGTACATGATGTCTGAGTGTGTGTGTAGTGTTTAACGTAAGTCTTCAAAAGGAATAACCTGTTGGTGAATAAATACTATGCACAGAAGCACTGGAGTAGCTGTCACCTCTTCGGGAAGATGAGGAGGAGGATGAAGAACAGCCTCAATCCCATGGCCTCGGGAACACTGAACCCTTAACAAGCTGGTTAAAGTTCTAAATGAGATTTAAGTTTATATACATTCTGTCTCCTGTAAGTCCTTTCTGAAATTTCTCTCAAATCTATTACAAGTTAGGCTAAGGAGCTTTCCAACATGTTGAGATAGCAAGAACAAACGTTTTTGTTCAATCTTCTAGAAATCTTATTTCTGACACACACGGCTATCTCGTACCTACAGTTTGTAAAACAGTTCCTATGGAAAATTGTAAGTTATGCCATCTGTTGAGTACATGAGGGCAGACAGACGCAACCTCGGTCCTATATCCTCCGAGGCCACCCACCCGATCTAGTGTGAGGGAGGACTGAGAAACAGATGAAAGCGAGAGCAGTGTGGTGAATGCAGTGAGAGGGGAGTGTTTAGGGAAGGGTCAATGTCCAACCATGGGCTTAGAAAGGAGAGAAAGGGAGGGCTTTAAAAAAATAATATGTTATTTCAGAAATTTATATGGAACCATCAGTGACCCTGAAAAGCTGCAGGAATATTGAGAAGGAAGAACAAAGTAGGAGGGATCACAATACCGGATATCAAACTGTATTCCAAGGCCACTATAATCAAAACAATCTGGAATTGTCATAAGAACAGACACATAAATCAATGGAACAGAACAGAGAGCCCAGAAATAAACCCAAGTCTCTATGGTCAATTAATAGTCAACAAAGGAGTCAGAAGCATAAAATGGAGTAAAAATAGCCTCTTCAACAAATGGTGTTGGGAGATCTGGACAGCTACATGCAAAAAAATGAAACTTGATCACCAACTTACACAACACACAAAAATAAACTCAAGATGGATAAAAGACTTAAATATAAGTTATAATACCATAAAGTCCTAGAGGAGAACACAGGCAGGGAAATCTCAGATATTCCACGCAGCAATATTTCACCAATATGTCCCCTAGAGCAAGGGACATAAATGAAAGAATTAACAAATGGGACTTCATCAAAATAAAAAGCTTCTTCACAGCTAAAGAAAATATCAGCAAAATGAAAAAGGAGCCAACCTTATGGGAAAACATATTTGCCAATGATACCTCAGACAAGGGTTTGATCTCCAAAATATATAAAGAACTCATATGACTCCACTCCAGGAAGACAAACAACCCAATTAAAAAATGGGCAAAGGACCTGAACAGACAGTACTCCAAGGAGGACATACAGAGGGCCCAGAGACATATGAAAGGATGCTCAGCATCACTAGCCATCAGAGAGATGCAAATTAAAACCACAATGAGATACCACCTGACACCAGTCAGAATGGCCATCATAAACAAATCATCAGACAAGTGTTGGAGAGGATGTGGAGAAAAGGGAACCCTAGTGCACTGTTGGTGGGATTGTAGACTGGTGCAGCCACTGTGGAAAACAGTATGGAGTTTCCTCAGAAAACGAATAATGGAACTGCCTTTAGACTGGCATTTCCGCTGCTGGGATTATACCATAAGGATCCTGAAATACCAATCCAAAAGAACCTATGCACCCCAATGTTCGTAGCAGCACAATTTACAAGAGCCACGTGCTGGAAGCAACCTAAATATCCATCAGTAAATGAGTGGATCCAAAAACTTGGTACATTTACACAATGGAATAGTATGCAGCAGAGAGAAAGAAAGAAGGAGATCCTACCCTTCACAGCAGCATGGATGGAACTGTAGAGCATTATACTAAGTGAAATAAGTCAGGCAGTGAAAGACAAATACCATATGATCTCACCAATAAATGGAACCTAATCAACAAAACGAACAAGCAAGCAAAATATAACCAGAGACACTGAAATAAAGAACAAATTGACAGTAACCAGAGGAGAGGAGAGAGGTAAATAAAGGGGAAAAGAAGAGGAATGGTCGTCAAGGAACATGCATAAAGGACCCATGGACAAAGACAAAGGGGGGAGGGATTGAGGGTGGGAGGTGGGGTTGGTGGGGAGGGGGAACATGGTGGCAGGAAAATAGAGACAACTGTACTTGCACAACAGTAAAAAAGAATTTGATGTTAGAGTATTTGTTATGGAAAATCAAATTTGTTTCCCTTAGCCATAAATGAGCTTACCAGCCTTATGATAAATCACCTATTTATATTTATTATTCACCTTATATATAAAGATTGCATCTTCAGAATGCATTCTGGTTTAGCTTTATACTCTGGGACCTGCTTGAAATAAATAGTGCTTCTAACAGATTCAAACCCTCATGCCTCAGGAAGCTCCTTTCAGACACAATTCTTTTTCATGTCTGCATTAAAACAGTAACAACAACATCAATCTGTACACTGCAATGGTAACAGGGGTTAGATGTGGGTGGTAAGATAAGACATTTTTATGTTCTTGGAGTTTTCTGTATTTTTGATATAACCATGTTTCACTTATTTTATTATTTTTAATGAGAGAACGTATGAGTTTCCCTTTTATCTGAATGTGTAATCACTGTCCAATGAAAGTGCTAACAATTTTTCAAGTGATCATAGTCAGACTCCAAAAATAAAAAATAAAAAGAGAGTTTCATTCCCATAATAAACAAGTGTGGGCTCTTTTCCCATCTACAGTTTAAGGCTTTGGTGTGGGATGTTTTGTGCTCTATATCAAGGAGGGGAATTATTTTTATCTGTGACGGCAAGAGCTTGTGTGATCGAGCTAAAGTCTTTCCATGTCTAATCCTTCAAACATCTAGGGTGTTAAACATGTTCAATGTAAGAGCCAGAAAGGGCCTTAGAAATCATCTGACCCAAACTCCTGTGAGAGGGGACTTAGGGATTTGAGTGAAGTGACGAGGGCCACCTGGTAGACACAGGAGCCTGTATTTAATTTGAACGTTTGTTCCATTCCACCAGATTGTTTCTGCGCCCTTGGAGGTGAAGGCAGGATGGGGAATGGAAGACAACCCTCATGTAGCTCTCCTCTGATGCAGCAAACACAAAATAAGCTAGGTCCCGCTCATGAGAGAGTCACAGCCGGGAGTCTTAAACATTGTCAAGACAAGCTTTTTTTAAAATCTCTACCTCATCCCCTGGTCTCCCCCTCCCCAACCCTCCCCGCCCCCCCAGCCCTGACAAAAAGAAAAGAAACTTTAACAGCACACTAATGAGAAAGAACATGCTGATGACAGGCAGAGCTCCTGCTCTGTTTCAGTCCAAGAAGGCAGATCTTGTTTCCTGTATTATTAAAAAACCTCTGGGTGCTCACTCCCTTCCTCATTCTTTCTTTTTTTAGCAGAACTCATTAAGACTCTGCTTACTTCTATGAAAAACATCTAAATAAGAAACAATTAGCTATTAAACACACATACAAGTTGTCTATCTCGAAAACAAAAGATGAAAGAATTCATCCTCCATGGAAAAGTTACTGCCAACAAAACTTCCTCTTTTCATAGAGCAACAAAGCTTTTCCTTTCATCGAGAATGTCACAAAAATAGTCAAAGCCATCAAAGGCCATTATCCTCATTAGTACCCCAATCTTCAACCCCCTCTCACTGGGGACTTCTAGATGAAGAGGCTAATGAACTTCAATTCACCAATGTAACCACCACCTTAATTAGCAGTAACACAATGCTATAGAATAGCTCCTGTTTATTCGGACAAGGTCTTTAATAACATTAAGGGTTTAATGCTGTCATAAATTTTAATACAACAGTTTAAACACAAGTGAGTTAATCGCTCTCAAAAGTAAATTTACTCAGCTGGGTAAGAAGTCCCTGACTTCATTAGTATTCTCTTAACATTTGTAAATTCCTCTTTGTCCTGTGTGAGGGGTTCACGGTATTGGCATTGGCTTTAGCTATAAAAATCAATCAAATTGATACATATCATGAAGTGGTTGCTCCAAACAGATTGCTGGTGCTTGTCTTGGTTCTATTACAGAGGAAATAAAGGCTTAAGCGAATCACAGCCTCACTGGGCGTCAAACTAGAAAATGAGAAGGTTGTACTAAATGATTGCTAAGGTTTCATTCTTGTTCTAAGTGAATGCAGTTCTATAATTATACATGTCTTACAAAGCTCCAGGTACTGAGGAGCATGCCAGAGTAGTGTATTATATAGCCACTCCACTCAGATGCACTGAAAATCCAAGTTAAAATATACACACAGCATCTTGGAAAAGGAGGCACTATAAGACAACATCAGCCATCACCTTACTAGTGCTGAGCTCCCAGCAGCTAGAGTGCCCAGGAGGAGCAGTTGCTCAGAAGAAAAGGATCGAGGCCAGTATTATAAACCAAATACCTGTCGGAGCCAGGCAAAGAGCATAAATAAATGGGCAGATTTGGGTGGGAACTGTGAAAAAATAGAGTGCTGCTCCTTGGGTCCAACTAATTGTTGCCTTGTAGGAATGGAGGCTGTGGGTTACCTCATCTTCACATTTTCAAGAGAATGCCAAAAGTTTGTAAAACCTGATTTTTAAATATTGAATCAGAATATTATAAAACACTCTACAAGCCAAATGCACTTTCACCCTAGATGTACCTACAGGACACTAAATTGAAGACCTCTGAGGTAGAACACTGTACTGCCAAGGAAGGAAACAGAGGGGTGAGGGGGGCATGGTGAGTAGGAGGGACGGGACACAGAGGAAGAGGACAGCGGGGCAGCTGTGACAGGCGAGGATGGTTCTGTGGAAGAAGAAGAAGCAAACTTGGAGGAGGGAGAAGCTAAGACAGTCGTTACAAACCTTTTTTGGGATCATGAATGCCATTTGAGATTCTGATAGAGGGGTCCAACATTTTGGCATCTTTGGGCCACACTGGAAGAAGAAGCATTGTCTTGGGCCACACATTAAAAACACAGACACTAAGGAAAACTGATGAGCAAAATAAGAGGTTCTAAGTAAATTTACAATTTTGGGCCACATTCATAGCCATCCTGGGCCGCACATGGCCCGCGGGCCATGGGTAGGACACCCCTGCTTCCCTGGAAAAGTAAACATATACATAGTAGGTAGAGTAATGGTCCCTAAAGATGTCCATGTCTGCATTTCTTGCCCTCTCCGTGTTACTTTACATGACAAAAAAGTTTTGCAGATATGAGTAAGTAAGGCCTTCAAGATGTGGAGATGAATGCGGAGTATGTGATTCGGCCCAATCACGTGAATCCTTAAAAATCAGAAAATCTCTCCCAGTCATGCTCAGAGAGATACTGTGTTGCTAGCTTTAAAAATGGAGCAGAAGCCATGAACCAAGCAATGCAGGCGGCCTCTGAAACCTGGAAAAGGCACAGAAATGGACTAATTCTCCCCTAGAGCCTCCAGAAACAATGCAGGCCTGCTCAAACCTTGACTCTTCCGCCCAGTGAGATGCATGTTGGGAGTGTAGACTGTGGAATGACAAGATTATACATTTGTGTTGTTTTAAGTCACAGGTTTGTGCTCATTTTGTTATAGTGGCTGCAGAAAAACAATATATATACATATATTCAAACTGTGGCAAAAACGTTCATAGTCCTCCTGGAAGCTCATCCACAGAGAGACATAAAGGCTCCTTTGCTAGAAAGAGCTGAAGATACGAATGCCCTGAGAGCGGCAACTATGATGCTATTTCTACTTGGCATGTACGGAAAAATCAGTTCCGATGCCATGACACAGCTGGCTCCAAAATCTCACTTCTACAGGGATGGATTCAGCCCCTGAAGACTCACCCTTCAAGTCTCACTTAACCCTTTTGGTACGAGCGCTCTTTCTGCCGGGACACTCCCGCTGTATGAGGTGCTGCGCCAAAAACGCACACACAGCACATGGTCAGTCCTCCTTTGTGTGAAGACTTTCCTAACCTTATATAAGATCTATGCTTAATAAAACAATGCTTTTTTCCAAGTGTTGTTTGTAACTTTAATATTAAGAGATAGTTATATAAAATTCTATCAATTATATAAGTAAAATTTATAAAAATTATATACAGATGGATGCCGGATATATCTGGCGCTCGTCC
>VMDR010006913.1:25306-43160 GCA_007922815.1 Macrotus californicus | reverse complement strand
GATACAAGAAACATTGTACATAGGACAATGACATCTCAGTCCCCTTCAAAGTAGGCACCATGGGACCTCACACAGTTCTCCCAGTTGCCATCAGCTGCCCTGTCATATTTTCCAGAATCTCACTGATAGTCTAAGATCTCTTCCCTTTCAAAGGTGATTTTAGTTTTGGGAAAAGCCAGAAGTTGCAAGGTGCCAAATCCAGGCTGTAGTGGGGCTGAGTCACCTGGGTGATTTGATGTTTTGCCACAAAACTCATGAGACATGATACATGAGTGGGTGTGTTGTTGTGATGAAGCTGCCAATCACCATTTGCCCATAAATGCTGCCTTCTTAATCACCTGAATAGTTTTTGTGGAGAAATGTTCAAGCTTACTGCAAAATCTGATGCAGATTCATTGCTCTACTTGCTTATTTTGAAAGCCATGGCCACACGGCACACATGCTCACTCCACATTGTCTACTGCCCCCACTGACTAGTACAGTGAAGTCATCATTGTTCATGCATGTGCATTCCAATCTTCTCTCCTTGGCTGTCAGGTTACATCAATGTCATGTAAAACATTATTGTTATATTAACAATGGCTGGATTATTTCCAGACAGATCTCATATATTCATATATTTTATGTACTTTAAAAAGTATATACATAAAAGACAATTACTTACTATGAAAATGGACTGACTCAATATTCATTAAATAAGCATTGTATAATTAGGTTAACACTTTTGGCTATTGCTTGTATTGAAAAAAGGAAAGTAAAACTTTAAAAGTCACTTAAATGCTCTGACATGAAAACATTCTTGACGTTTTTAGCTTTCATATTTTAAAGCACAGGAGACACAGTTTTTACACAGAACAGGGACATAGGTGAAATCAAGAATATAAATTTTACTGCAAGAATCTGGGAAATATTTGGACAGAGGGTACACATGACCTGCAGTTGTCACACTTCACACTTTCTTTTTGAAATTGAGCTCCATTTTTGGTGGGAAACAAAGCCTTTTTCTCCATCTCTATTCAATTTACACACTCCAGTCTTCAGGAAGAAGCCAATTTAACCTGGCAACTTTGGAGTTATAATAAACTTTACAGATGTGCTCCGTGAAGAGGAACCTCAACTTTATCCCTAAATATTTCCAGAGCGGATCACACTTTCCATCCTCCTTCCCTCAGTTAATGCGGCAGCAACATGGTTCACGAGATGGTCTTCAGCTACTTGGTTACTAGTGAAATGATGTTAGCCTTGTTTTACCTGCCTACAAGGACAAAATCTTTTTGTGTTAATTTTGACTAATACTTTAAAATTGTGGTTTACTAAAAAAGGTATGCAAAACTGCTCCTTCTGATTCAGCATTTCCTAAATATCTTCTTGACAAGATAAAGCTTTTTTTCTCTCAGGATTTTAAATGTTAGAGGAGAGGTTTGACAATACCTGTGTCTATGGGTAGTCCTCGCTGTTCTAGGCATTGAAATGTAGCAGCGATAGATGAAAGGTGGTGTTTACTTGTGGATAGGACACTTGGCCTATCAGTGGTCCTTTCATCTGACATTGGCACCTGCAAGGGGCAATCAGTGTGGACAGTTTCATTCTCACATATAAAAAGCGTGTTTATGTGTTAGTGTGTGTGTGTTCATATGCCCACAAATGCACATGATTTTTCAAATATCACATTAAATTATTTCAAGGTTAGGATATTGATTTACACTGCATAAGTATTTGGTGGAGCATATTTTCCACAGGGTCAGATCACAATGGCTAGGGAAGCTAGTGGTTGTGTAAAAAATATATTATTTTTGGTTTGTTTTTTGTATAGTGTAGTCGTTCTCCTTTTAATTGTATTACTAGGGGATTATCAACTTTGCTCTTATTGAGGAAATGGGAACACAGTAGCCTTAAAAGTCGAGATACCACTAAATTGCCTAAGTCACAAAAACACTTCTTTCCCCCTGTTTTTATTAAGCATGTATGTTACATGTTCACAATTGTGTGTGTGTGTGTTTTGGTTGGGGGGGGGCATTGTACCAAGAAAAGATTCAAAAATTGTTAAGCAGGATACTTGGACAAATATTTACTTTCTCTACTTCCCTGACTGTTTTGAGAGCTCCTGAAGACCCCCTGTTCTTCACAGAGGCTTTTGCTGCTCTGTCCAATCAGACTTTACACAGGAAGCTGTCTTGGCACCCAGTCTGCTAAGAGCTAAGGTAACAATTTAGGCTTATCACTGGGCAGAATCAAAGATTCTTATCCCAACCAAGTAACCAATCTCCTTCCTTTCAGTGAGAAAAGAGAATCAGTTTCCCTGTAACACCAATAGTGCATCCAGGAAAAAGGGAGGTGACCCTCCAGTGCAGCTACTTCTCTCGCTCTCTCTTCCCCTCATCCTCAGCCTGTCTTGGGCTTCTGCTACCGATGCAGCCGACCACCTCTGAATTTTAAGACCATCTCCTTCCTCAAAATGAGGCTCGGGTTTCAGCAAAGGGTTGACATGGGGAAGGCCATACTTTATTTCCCTTTCTTTAAAATTCCTCACTACACACTGGAGCAAAGCTCATGTCATCAGTAAGAGTTCGGGAGGAAACTAGACATTATTACATGGGCAGAGGAGAAGAACAATGGAAAAAAAAACCCCGAACAGATTCATTGTGACATTTTTTGGAGGAGAAGTGCCAAACCCTTCACGGATGTCTTTTTAGAGGTGTTCTAATTCTTAGTCTGTTTCCCCACCTGAAGGTCTATTTTGAGAGAGAGGAGAGAGAGACAGAGAAGAGAGGCATGAAGTCACGCAGTGCTCTGAAGTCCAGCAGAAGTGTCCTATGTAGACCTAGGTGAGCCCAATCAGGCTCCTTTTCATTGTGTGAAGGGAAAATAGGTCCTTCATTTTTTTCTGTAGTTTAGGTGTCTTTAGGGTAAAACATATGCACAGGTGTACACAGACAGAAATACATACACAGAAACTCACACAGAGATGTCATGTGGTTATTGAGTGTATGAATTGTGGCTGGTTCTAATAGAAATATGCCATATGTATAAAAAAAGCATGTGAGAGTTTGAATCATTGGCATTAAAAAATGTAAAAGATATCTCTTTACTAATATTTTTATTTTGATTATCAGTTGAAATATTTTGAACATATTGAGTTAAATAAAATATATTGTTAAAATTAATTTCATTGTTTTAATTAACTCTTTAATTTAGCTTCTAGAAAACACGAGATTACATAGGTGGTTCGCATTATATTTCTATCGGACAGTACTGGTTTAGAGCTACGTTATAGAAGAGATACATTTTTTTTTTCTTTTCCCCCTGCTTGTCTGCCTCCTCTTCCTTTCTTTCCTCTTATTCTTTTTTTAAAATATATTTTATTGATTATGCTATTATAGTTGTCCCATCCCCCCCCCTTCATTCCCTGTGCACCCCCTCCCACCCGCATTCCTCCCCTTTAGTTCATGTCCATGGGTCATATATATAAGTTCTTTGGATTCTACATTTCCTATACTATTCTTAACCTCCCCCTGTCTATCTTCTACCTCCATTTATGCTTCTTATTCCCTGTACCTTTTCCCCCATTTCTCCCTACTCCCCATCCTCACTGATAACTCTTCATGTGATCTCCATTTCTGTGATTCTGTTCCTGTTCTAGTTGTTTGCTTAGTTTGTTTTTGTTTTTAGGTTCAGGTGTTGGTAGTTGTGAGTTTGTTGTCATTTTACTGTTCATAGTTTTGATCATCTTTTTTCTTAGGTAAGTCCCTTTAACATTTCATATAAGGGCTCGGTGATGATGAACTCCTTTAACTTGACCTTATCTGGGAAGCACTTCATCTGCCCATCCATTCTAAATGATAGCTTTGCTGGGTAGAATTAACTTGGATGTAGTTCCTTACCTTTCATGAGTTGGAATACTTCTTTCCAGCCCCTTCTTGCCTGCAAGGTTTCTTTTGAGAAATCAGCTGACAGTCTTATGGGCACTCCTTTGTAGGTTACTGTCTCCTTTTCTCTTGCTGCTTTTAAGATTCTCTCCTTATCTTTGATCTTGGGTAAGGTAATTATGACATGCCTTGGCGTGTTCCTCCTTGGGTCCAACTTCTTTGGAACTCTCTGAGCTTCCTGGACTCCCTGGAAGTCTATTTCCTTTGCCAAATTGGGGAAATTCTCCTTCATTATTTGTTCAAATAAGTTTTCGATTTCTTTCTCTTCCTCCTCTTCTTCTGGCACCCCTATGATTCGGATATTGGAATGTTTAAAGACAACCTGGAGGTTCCTAAGCCTTTCCTCATTTTTTTTTTAATTCTTGTTTCTTCATTCTGTTCTAGTTGAGTGTTCTGTCTTCCTTCTGGTCTACACCATTGATTTGAGTCCCGGTTTCTTTCCCGTCACTGTTGGTTCCCTGTACATTTTCCTTTATTTCACTTAGCATAGTCCTCATTTTTTCCTCTAATTTGTGACCATATTCAACCAATTCTGTGAGCATTCTGATTACCAGTGTTTTGAACACTGGATTTGATAGGTTGGCTATCTCTTCATGGCTTCGTTGCATTTTTTCTGGAGCTTTGATCTGTTCTTTTATTTGGGCCATTTTTTTTGTCTCGGTGCACCTGTTGCATAGTAAGGGGTGGAGCCTTAGGTGTTCACCAGGGCGGGGCAACCACATCGCTGCGTTGTGATGCTGTATGGGGGGAGGGGTCCAAGAGGGAACAATGCCACTTACTCAGCTCTCTGCCAGTTTTCAGTCACTTCCCCACTACCCACAATCAAACTGGGCCCTTCTGGTGCTGATTCCTGGGTAGGTGGGCTTGTGTATGCTCTAAGACCCTGTCGATCTCTCCTGTGAGTCTGGGAGTTTCTCCAGCTCCCACCGCCTCAATCCCCACAGGAGTTTTCAATCAGAGGTTTGAGGCTTTATTTCCCCACCTGGGGTCCTGGGTTGCGTGGTCTGTCTCACTCCCCAGTTGTTCCTCCCGGTTTATCTGCACACAAATGTGGGACTTCCCAGTCCACTATCTGCTGCCTCGCCTGGTCCGCCAGCTGCCGCCTTGCCGCAAGTCCTCTCTGTCCAGCTGCCTTCTGCGCCTCCTACCGGTCTGGGTGAGTGTTTCTTCTTTAACTCCTTGGTTGTCGAACTTCCATACAGTTTGATATTCTGTCAGTTCTGGTTGTTTTTAAATTGGTTGTTGTCCTTCTTTTAGTTGTGCAAGGAGCCACAGTGTGTCTACCTACGCCTCCATCTTGGCTGGAAGTAGAGATACATTTTTTTAACAATACAATTGGGAACAATTTCTCCTCTTTACCTTTATATGGAGTAGTTTTAGTTACTCTTTGCACATTCTCTTGCCTTCAAACTTTGGGCAACAATGTACCTCAGACTAAACTTTGAATTTACGATTTTATCTTTACTTGGATCAGATTAAATTTTTAGGTAGATAGACCTTCTTCCAACATACTCCTATAAGCAGAGGGGTAAATATCTAATTTATTTTCCCTTTCCCAAGTGTCAAAAAAAAAAAAGAGGACCCAAGTTAAAATGGAGCCAGAGCATCCATGCCAGAAAAACTGCCTTATGTGTCTTGGTCTCAAATCTTTGCAATGTTCAAAAAGGACAAAGTAACTTTCAGGCTGGGCCTAGAAAGGGAACATTGTGTCCCAAAGAACTGTTTACAAAGATAATAAGAAAACAGTTATTGTGGTTACTGGACTGAAAATTTAAAATATTATTTAGAATCAACATCACTATGTTACACTATCTGCACCAATAGAAATGCCTTCCTTCTACTGATGTAACCGTCCCACTTCTACTTCTCACAAATACCCATTGCCTTTTTCTCCTTATCAGAAGACTATTTGGGTTTCTGCCTGAATCAGTGTTTTCCGAATAGCTATTCTTACTGATCTCAAATAAATGGTTAGTGTCTCTCACTTTGAAAAGCCTTTTTATTTTCAAGTCAACACCAGCAAATCTCTCAATGTTGGGTAGGATGGAGATATGGAGAATTGTTGTTTTTTTATCATTACCACTATTTATTTTGTACCAGCTCCTAATAACTTATCTTAAATTCTCCCATGCACATTCAAAAAGGCCTTGCCAATTCTGTTTTAAGGCTGAAAATACTAAGGATAGTAGAAGTGACTTACCAAAGGCTAAGAGCTAGGGAGTACTGGAATTGTAAACTATGAGGCTTTTCCAGAAAGTATCCAGTCGTGTACTATGAAAAGTAGAGACATTTATTTAAAAAGATACAAGATATAAGAAACATTGTACATAGGGCAATGAGCCTCACTCTCCTTCAAAGTAGACACCTTCAGGCATCACACAGTTCTCCCAGCATCTTTTCCACTGTTCAAAACACCCTGCAAAATCCTTTGTTGTAATGACCATCAGTTGCCCCTCAGATTTTCTTGAATCTCATTGACAGTCTGAAATCTCTCCCCTTTCAAAGGTGATTTTAGTTTTGGGAAAAGCCGGAAGTCACAGGGTGCCAAATCTGGGCTGAGTCACTTGGGCGATTTGATGTTTTGATAAAAAACTGCACAGGACATGATGCATGAGCAGACACATTGTTATTAAACTGCCAGTCACCAGGTGCTCACAGCTGCAGCCATTTTGGTTGTATTGCATCTCTCAGCTGAGGGACACTGGGGTAGTACTCCTTATTAATTGTTTGGCTTGAAGCGGCGTACTCATAATGGACAACACCTTCCCAATCAAAAAGCACAATCATGTGTTTTTTGACTGTCTCGATCTTTCAAGAACATGGTCTTGATCTTTCTGCAAATTTTGCCACACCTTCTTCAGACATGGAGAACCAGGTGACTTCTGTTGGGAGAACTGAGCCTTTTTTCCAGATCATGGCTGTAGACCCACGATTCATCTCTGATTATGACCTTGAGGAAATCTGGTTCATTGGCAGTGGTTTGAATCGCCATTGGCAACTGCAGGACTATGTTTCCTGTGCTCTGGTAGCAGAAACCACAGAACAAATTCTGTCACAACACATTTCATGCCAAGATCCTGAGTCAAAATCTTGGACACAGTAGTTTTTGGAATCCCCAGATCAGCTTCTAGTTTTCACACTGCCAGTTACCAATCTTTGTTGATTGCAGCCTGTACACCTTCAACATTCTCAGGTGTTCTGCTTGTTCTGAGACTCCCAGAAGTGGATCACTGTCAACAGATTCTTGACCATATTTGAAGTGTTTGTGCCACACTTTTATTTGTGCTACACTCACAGCATCGTCCATGAGAGCCCGTTGAATTATCTGAATAATTTCCAGGGAGGGATGTTCAAGCTTAACACAAAATTTGATGCAAATTCCTCGCTTTACTCTCTCAATCATTTTGAATGTGGCGGCCACACAGCACACATGCTTACCCAATGGTATCCCCTGCCCTCACTGACTAGTACAGTGAAGTTGTCATTGTTTACACATGTGCATTCCAGTCCACTTTCCTTGGCTGCCAGGTTACATTGATGTTTTGCAAACCATTCTTGTTATATTATCAATGGTTGGAGTTTTTCTGTACAGACCTCGTAAGTGCCAAAGTTTCCATTTTTATTATTCTATGCACCTTCAAGTTAGAAGAATGGCATTACACATTTAACTTCATGCTCATAATATAAAGATCAATGAACTATTATTAATTTGCATGTATCTTGTGCATCATATGAATATTGGTCAATAGAGGGAAAACTAATTCCTCAAACTATGAAGATAAGGATGCAAAATGGAAAAGGATTCTTTGGGTTCAAAGGCAATAAGTATAAAAAGAAGTTCATACATTTTGAAACAACAATGATTTTATAAACAACAAAATTAATAAAAAATCTCCAAAGAAAAAATTCTCTTAAGTTTATTAGCCTATATTTGAAGTTATCCTTTCTTAATTTTTGAATTATTGAATTAGTTGCATCTTCCCCAAGACCCTAGATAAGGTTTTTATCCAAATTTGTACTTGCTCTATTTTCTAATATGCAAAATGTCTAATGTATACATATGCACTACAGGAATACTTGGTAAACCCTGGATGAACATCTACCTTATTCCAAGTCTTGAGTTATGTGCTGAAAAGAAGTATATGACTGTGACATTATCCCTTCCCTCTCAGGAGTCAAAGTCTGGCAAAGTAGGACCAATGCATTGTGGGAAGTGCTGTGGTAAGCAGAGGCACTTTGGGAACCAACCATATGAGGGGCACTTGGTAGGCAGAATCAAAAGATGGCTTCCAAGATTTCTACCTTCTGGTGTACGCACCTTGAGTAAGCTCTTACTTTTAAGAGTGCGCAGAGCCTGTGAACATAGTGAGATAGCTCTCTCATAGTTAATGCTACCAATCAGTTGACTTTGAATTAATCAAAGGGAGATTATCCAGGTGGGCCTGGCCTAATCAGGAGAGCCCTTAACAAGAATTGGACTCTTCCTGAAGTAAGAGGTTTTGAAAGCATGAGAAGGCCTATGGTGGAGGCCACCTGGCAAGGGCCTAAGAGCCTCCGCTAGAAGCTGACAACAGTCTCTGAGTGTCAGCTTTCAAGATACAGGGACCACAGTCCTGCAACTGCAGGGAAATGATTTCTGTCAACAAACTGAGGGAACTTGGAAATGGATCTCACCCTAGTTGAGACTCTGGATGAGGACACAGCTGGTTGACACCTTAATTTCAGCCTGAATAGAGAACCCTGTCATGCCATGCTTACACTTCTGACCTACAGAACTGTTAGCTAATAAATGAGTGGTTTTTTTTGCTGTTAAGCTTATGACTATTTATTACGCAGCTATAGAAAACCAATACACATCCCTAGGTCAGTCTAGAAAGTGGATTGGGTCTGGGAAAGGCTTCACAGAAAGAAAGAATGTCTGATCTGTATCTCACTGGGTGACTAGGAGTTAGGCAACAAATAAGTGAGTTGTTAAGTGTAGTTAGTACCTACAGAGAAAAATTTTGGAGCAGAGAATTTCAAACTTGCTTGCATGTTGGAATTACCTGGAGAGATAAACGTAACTGATGCTTTGGTCCCACACCTTGGGATTCTGATATAACTTGTCAGGGATGCAACCTGAGCATCAAGATTTAAAATACCTATCCAGCTGATTCTAAAGTGCAACTAAATTTGAGGACTATGTTTTAGATGAAATGAAAAAGAGTGGAACTACAAGTAGCCTGGGATGGCAGAGTCAAAGTTTAGGGTGGAATGGGAAGCTAGTTAAAAAATATAAGTAGAGACAAGACAGTAAACTTTAAAAAAGTCAAAATCTAACTTAAGCTTTTGATGAAACCCTTGGACAGAAACTTACTTGGTTAGAAAATCATGGTTATGTGCGGTATGCTAGAGACTGGGGGTGCAAGAACTCTATGGGAGTTGGGATGTTCATTCTCACAGTCAAATTTCAAGCCTGTTTCTTGGTGTTGAACACAGTAGGTGCTCAATAAATGTTTGTTGAATTAATGGAAATGATTGGGGGTCCTCAGGAGAGAAACTAGAAGTATAATATACAGACTGGAAAAGGTACATATCTCTCTTGCAATTTGTGTGATTGTACCCATAATGTTCTTTCTTTCAAGGCACAGTACTTTCCCCAGAGATGAATCATTCCTATTGCTTGCCTCGTTGCTATCATCTGGGATGGGAGATGATCCTTCATTTTCATTACTACAAGCCTGATATGGCTAATAATGCCAACACAAAAGAAAAGTAGATCATGAGTTGCTTTAATAGCTGTATAATGTTCAGTTCAAAAGACAGCCCTACAGTAAGATAGGTAGATGAGCTCAGGATATAAGAGGCATATTTGACAAAGGACATTTAAGCAAATTATGTGCAGGGTTGTTGAATGGCTGAGGTTAGTTGCATGAACTCCATTCTCATCCTTTTCTTAAATGTTTACTCTCTGCCTAGTACTGGGAAACAGACTCTGCATTCATTATGATACAACACTTCATTTAATCTTCACCAAACCCATTGAGATAGGGGCTAATATCTCAAATTTACATATTAAAAAGGGGAGGTCACATGATTTCTGAGTGATAGACCCAGGATCTAAAACGAAACCTGTCTGGTCCCAAAATTGGGTTTGACCATGATGTTAGGAGTAGTTCTGTTTGGGAAGGATAGTACCAAAAACCAGGGAATTCTTCTAATGCTACAAAACATGTTCAATCTTTAGATATACTACAGTAAAGGATTTTATTTCTAGAAAATGGACTGACTCATTGATTTCCATTTTGTGTAAAGTAATGATGTAAAATCAGTTTTGGAATTAATGAGTTAACATTTGGAGAATTTCTTATTATATTGAAGTAATTGCAGTTTTTTAAATTTCTGAAACAAGAACAAACAGGTAAAAGAGGTTCAAATGTGAATCATCCCAAATTAAGTTAATTTTTCAACTCAGATGGTGTCACTCCTCTTATCTTATATAAATATTTATGTATATATGATTTTACAAATACAAAGGATTATCAGATATGTCCATTAAACAACTTTGCTCTATAAATAATGAGTAATGCTTTCTGTACATATTTTCTTTGATATTTAGACTATTTAATTATGATTGTTCATTAATAAAATGGGAAAAATAAACTTAAAAAAAGGTTTTTGTCTGTCTGATCATCTATTTTCAATGTAAACTCCCAAAGGGACCCTACCTTTTAATATGTTTGGCATTTAACTATTTGAGCATTGCATGTGGTAATATGCTGAAACATAATGTTATGACTAGATTCACTGCTTAAAAATTTGGATCATTTTATGCATTTTTAATAATCATTTATAGTTATAATAATCATGTATAGCTCTAATAATTGTGGTGCATCTTAGAATTATAACCTTGTGCTTATTATTTCCATTTAACTTTTAAAATTTACTTACAGTCTTATTTTTAGTTTGGATTTTGTCACAAACATTCTTCTATTTAATTCACCACAGGCTGTAAAGTTTTGTCTTAAAAAGTCACATGTGAATTGTGTTGAGGTGACTGGCAGAATACGATATTAATGGGTTATTGACTTGTTAGGTCTTAAAGAGCCAAAGGGAACATCCTTTGCAGCCCCTGCAATGCACTGGAGGTTTGTTTCATTGATTGGTCTGTTTAACCCATCATCTCCAGGCATTTAAACAATGATATACACTTGACAAACCTAATATTTCATTTTCTGTCTGGGGACCATGAAACAGAAATTAAAGGAAAGAAAGACAAATGGACAGATATACAAGCAGAAAATGATGATAAATGTGAGAGAGAAGGAAGAGACAAATACAACATAGACCAAAATTTGGATCAGTAAATTCTGGAATCAGTAAATGCACGACCTAACAGTAAATGTAACTCCCAGGAGGTAGGTAGGGAAAAGTATTGAACATTTCTGTTTTGAGCCCAATTCAGATTTAGATACAGAACAGCCAACAAGCCAAATAAGATATCAAATAAGTGGTGGCTATTGTATGTGTGTGTCTATGTCTGAGAGAGAGAGGCTATTCTTTAAAGTGTTATGAATATTTCTGTACAGAGCAAAGGTAGGCCCCTTATTTTACCTAATCTTTGCTTTTTAAACCTCAAAGGAGGTGCTATGGCATTAAAAATACTTTTTTTTTTAATTAGGTTTTTTTTTTGTCACTGACTGGAAAAGGAGATGCTTTACAACAGCCTGCCTCCAGTCCCTTAAATCTCTGCCTGGTGTGATAGAGAATGGAGCAAATAAAAAATATATACAGAACAAAATATTTCCCAAAGACTGGTTGTTCTGTGGACTTGGCCTGATTAAAATTCCATCCTGAATACAAGGTGTCCCTGGAAACAGAACAGTCATGCCCGGCCATGTCTTAGGAACATAGGATGAGGAGGTCTGTCAGGTTACCTGACAACACATTCGAGTCACTTAATCTTCTGGGAAATGCAGGGTATTGAGGAACTAAAAATCTGTGGATCACATGAGCCACATCTTCATTCAGACCCTCCAGTACCTGGAACTTTCTGTAATAAGTGACTTTTTAGCTTTTGAAGTGTATGTCCTATAAAAATATCTGCTTCCATTAATAACTATAAAGCAACAGCATTAAAATACTGAAAGTATACCTACTCTTCCTGAGCTCTCTTAGGAACTTCAGAGATATCATACTATCACCAAATAGTTACTCCTTATTTCTGTATGTGTTAGCTGCTGGGTTGGGGTGTGTGGAGAAGTAGGGGTGATGAGAGAGTTATCAGAAAAAAGTGCTTGCTTCTGGAGAAGGGAACAGAGCTATTTAAGTGGGAATTGGAGTGTGCATAGATTTGTCCTGCTGTGTGCGACAGGAGTCAGGGATGGTAAAAAGCTCTCGGGAAAGAGAACTTTATGAGGGCTCCTAAGTGGTGGGGTTTGGGCCACAGAGGAAGAAGAGAAAGCAATTCCAGCTGGAAGAGATACCTGTAAAGGCAGAGAGGTTGGAACTGTGTGAATGAACTCTGGCAGCTTCATCCTTTGAAAGTCGCTGAGCTTCAGCGCAGGTCTGGTGTCGCCTTCAGGTTCAAGTCTCTGCTTCACCAGCTGTCTAACCCTGGGAAAGCCTTTTTGCAAATGTAGGCACCAAAGGGTGACAGTGAGAAGTATATCTTCAGTAAATATTGGCTACTATTGCTGTTTTAGAAATGAATTATTTTTAAGGTAGAGAAACAAAATGGGGTACAGAGTGATTGTAACTGCCTTCAGAATTTCTCATTTCTAAAGCCTATAAGAAGCACGTGGAAAACATAAGTTTCTAAGGCCATAAATCAACAAACTTAGAAGACTCCTCTCTGCCTACCTACTGTCTTAATTCTTAATGTTACTGTTTCTTTGTCATCTCTCAGCTCACTTGATGGTGTTTACATAAGTATAAACAGGCTTAAAGTCGTAAGAGCAGGGGTTCTCTATTAAGATACATAAAATCATGTTTTATCCACTTCAGTGTTCTGGGCCTTCATAATCTAGCACATCTAATCTGGGTACCTAAGTCACCAAAATGATTTGGTAACTCAATGAAAAGAATAGACAAATATGTTTGACTTCATTTACTCACAGGAAATAAATTTAGATTTATAATCTATTATTCAACTGTTTATTCATTTATTCAAAATATTTACTGTGTTGTACCAAGTACTATCTGAACATTTGAACACAGAAGTTCGCTTAAAAAATGCACTTTTAAAAAATATTTTATTTATTTATTTTTGGAGAGAGGGGAAGGGAAGGAGAAAGAGAAACATCAATGTGTGGTTGCCTCTTACATGACCCCTACTGGGGACCTGGCCCGCAACCCAGGCATGTGCCCTAACTGGGAATCAAACCATGACCCTTTGGTTTGCGGGCTGACACTCAATCCACTGAGCCACACCAGCCAAGGCAGAAAATGCACTTTTATGTTGAAGTCAAAGTAACCAAAAAGAATTTTGGCTTTAGATAAATGTTTAAGTAGAGCGGTAAGATAACAAAGTTACCTTCCAAGGGTTTAACATGGAGAAATTAGTCCAATTTTCTTTATTAGAACTCTATCAGACAAACATATATTTTGCTTCAATTTTCAAAACAAGGTTTGTGTAGTCTTCAGTAGAATATTAGGTCAGTTCTCATTTAGCAACAATGTCAGATAATGATAATAATACTGGAATACAAACTTTGACATCTGGAACTAAGCAGTAAAATCATTTGTCCTGAAGATAGAAACAAGGAGGGTATTAAGCCATAAGCTCCACCAGGCATCTTTCATTAGAGTCTGAATAAAATTCTTCATTGGAATTTGCAACACTGCTTGTTACAACATCTTATTACTTTTACAGGGGACAAACAGCCATGTAATTAGAGTGTATTTGCAGTATTACACGCTTATTTGTAGCCTGAAGATTAGATAGCAATTGGATGTTATCATTTAATGGCAAGTATAATTACCATGAAGCTTGTTCTCTGCATCTAAGAGTTTACATTTCAGTGCTGCTACAACTACACAATTATTATTTTAGTTAGCTTATATCTGTGTTATTATTTAATAATTACATCCGTACAAGATGTAATAAGATCATTTTAAGTCACTGTTTTAAAAAAACAAATCAACTATTCACAAAAAGCACACAAAAATATTTAACGTAGTGCTTTCTATTTTTATACTAATTTCTAATGCAAGTTATCACAACCGTATATCTAGTTTCCTGGGAATACGCATCAGTTGTGCCTGCAAGGATTTGCAGCTTCTGTAATGACAGTAATACTGCCACATGTTTGCATGACCGTGCTTGTTTTCAAAGTGCCTTCATGAAGCTTAGGTTTCACTCTGTCCTCAGGGGTTAGTGAGGAAGAGGGGATTAGGAGCTTTTTTTTAACCGGGAGGCAGGGGAGTTATGTTCAGAATCCTGGGAGCAAAGTTGGGATTTATGAGTAATAAATAGTGTCCTTCTCATGTGGCTGTATGTTGTGGAAGTTCAATAGTAGCATAAGCATAGCTTGAAAACAATCTCCAAAGCATTCATTCATTCATTCACTCATCCATCGATCCACCCATCCATGCATTCATTCACATTATAAGTGCCAAGAGGTAGACAGTGAGGCTCACCCAGGGCAAAGCTGGCTGGGCTGGGGAAACTGGGAACTGAAATTAAAGTCAGACAGAAGCAGAGATTTCAGAAGAATGGAGTTAAGAAGGACTAGGCAAACATTTCTGAAGTCAATGAAAGGAGGTAAATGTGGACTGGATGAGGCACCAACATGTCTTGACCGCTGGTAAGTTGGTAAATGTTTAACCACCAGCTCTCCAGGGGTTCAAAACTGTGGTTTGTAGCATTTGCTGATTTTCATGGTGTAAATTATCCCACCAGGGCTGATTTCAAGCTACCAAAGTGATGTCCCTGATGGAGGAATTGGGCAGAGACCTGCCGTAGCACATAATTATGTTGTATTTCGATCACACAGATACAATAGATTTAAATAGCCTCAAAAGCATAGGTCGTAGTAAAATATAAAATTATTAGTTGCTAATGAGTTTTGAGCATTGACTGTCTTTGTTTTATATAGCGTCTTTATAAGTTCATAAAATTTTATTTTGAATAATGGCTTTGTTTATTGGTTGTCTTGCAAAATACCTGAAAATTTAACAACTGGTTTTCTCCAGCTGCTGCTAATTAGTCTAGTACACCATGTGGACCACCCCCTTTCTAAAATATAGAGGGAACCAGGTGCTTGGGACCCATATTAGTGTGTTAGGACTTTCATAACAAACACCATAAAGGAGGTGGCTCAAAATTTATTGTCTCACAGCTCTGGAGGCCAGATGTATGAAACCAAGGTGTCAGCAGAATTGGGTCCTTGTGCGGGCTCTGTTCTATGCTGCTCTCTGAGGGTCTGGCGGTTTGCTGGCAATCTTTGGCATTCCTTAACCTGCACGTGCATCGGCCCGATTTCTGCTTTCACGTTCATGTGATATATCACTCTGTATGTGTCAGTCTCTCTGTCCACATTACCCCTTCATATAAAGACACAGTAATATCGGATAAGGGCCCACCCTAATGACCTCATCTTAACTAATTGTATCTGCAATGTCCTAATTTCCAAATAAGGTCATACTCTGAGGTACTAAGGGTGAGGCTTCAATACATGAATTTTTGTTGGACACAGTTCAACTCATAAAAGGCCCTGACTTTGAGCAGTTTCCCTTCTCTCTTCCAACACATTACTACTTCCCTCAGAAAATAGATTGATCATTCTAAACCCCTACTGACTCTGCAGAATCCAACTCAAATTGTGTCTCCTCTTTAAATCTTTCCTGGCCCTTTTCCTGTCCTTCCAACCTTCAAGCCATGGTGGCAGACTTGTGCTTGCCTACACCATGTGACACGTGGTATAAACCTTCTGTGACAGTCAAGTGCACAGGCTAGTCTGAAGTCAGAGCTAGGTTTGAACTAGTGTTGCACTTATTTCCTGCATGAGCTGCACAACCTCCACACTTCTGCTTTCCCATCTATAACATTTGGGTTATAAGATTAACTTTCAAGGTTGTTTTGAGGATTTAATTAGAGAAAGAAAGTAAAGATGGTACAAACCAAGAGCTCAGTAAATGCCAGCTGCCACATTGCTAATGATCCCTGTCCTCCAAGGTACACATGCCATCTCTGAGGTTTGATGTGTTCTTTGTTCATCACGAGGCATGGAATTCCTGGGAGCCTGGGGCTAAGCTATGCTTATCTTTGTCTACTCATAAACATGTGGCTGCTACTCAGTAAATGCTGATGAAATGAAACTACATGATTTTAATAATATTTTTTCTGTTATTGATGATAAAAGTCTCATCTTCTGACTCATAATTACCTTTTCATTATACCTCAACTTAATAAGGAAGTGTGTCTTTTAAAGCTGACCTGAGAGTTTAAATATTTCAGCTATGTTTCCATCATTATCATCATTATATCAATGTAAAGTCTAAACTATAACATGATCTTATGACATTTTTAATTAAACTTATTTTGAGATAATTGGAGAGTTACATAAAGTTATAAGAAATAATGGAGATCCTGTGCATTGTGTATGTGTGTGTACCTTTTAGTCACTTTCCAAAAATGGCAACATCTTGAAAAACTATGGTATAATATCATAACCAGGACACCCACTTTAATACAGTTGAGATATAGACCATTTCCATCACCATTGGGACCCTTCATGTAGTTATACTAGCCACACCTACTTTTCTGCCATGAAAATATTTTACAGAATGTCTGTACCATTGTACATTCCCACCAGCAATGTAGGAGATCCAGTCTCTGTGCATCCTCACCAACATTTGCTATTGCTAGTGTTTTTTATTTCAGCCGTTTTTATAGGTAGGTAGAGATAGCTCATGTAGTTTTAATTTGCAATTTCATAATGGCTAATGATGTTTAATATATTTTCATGGCTTCTTTACCATTTTTGTACCTTCTTCAGTGAAATGGATCTTCATCTTTTGTGCCCATTTTCTAGTTGGATTGTTTTATTGCTGTTTCATTTTGAGAGTTCCTTAGATACTCTAGCTACTACTCCTGCTGTTGGACATGTGGTGTACAAATACTTTCTCCCAGTTTGTAGACTGTCTTTTCATCTTCTTAACAGGGTCTTAGGCAGAGCAAAAGTTCTTAATTTTGATGCAGTTTAATTTATCAATTTTCCTCCTATGAATTTTACTTTTGTTAAAAGTCTAATAACCCTTTCTCTCACCCTGTATTCTGAAGGGTTTTCTCTTCTGTTTTTAATACAAGTTTTATAGATTTATGCTTTACATTTAAGTCCATCATCCATTTTGAATAAATTTTTTCTATAAGATGTGAGATTTATTTTGAGGTATTTGTTTTTGTTTTTCCTATGGCTGCTCAATTGCTTCACCATTATTTGTTGAAAGGGTTATCTTTTCGCCATGGAATTGCTTTAGAATCTTCATCAAAAATCAGTTGTGGGGGGTTGTTTCTAGTTCTGTGTCAATCTGTGTGGCCCCCCTCTGCCAATACCACACAGTCTTGGTTATTACGGCAATAAAATGAGCCTGGAAACTAGGTAAACTGATTCTTCCTATTTCATTCTTTTTCAAACTATTTTTATCTATTCTAGTTCCTCTGCCTTTCCATATACATTTTTGGAATAATCTTTGTCTCTATTGGATACTTTTAGTATTGCTGGAATTTCGATAGGGATTGTATTAAAACTGTATACCACTGGAAAGAATTGATATCTTTGTTAAGGCTTCTAATTCATGAACAAGGAATGTCTCTCTCAGTTTATTTAGATCTTTTTTGATGTCCTTCATTAATATTTTGTAGATTTCAATATACAAGGTCTGAACACTTTTGTTAGATTTATACCTATTTCATTTTTTTAGTAATTAAAAATAGTATTCTGTTT
>VMDR010006913.1:0-25206 GCA_007922815.1 Macrotus californicus | reverse complement strand
ACAGTAACTAGAATTTCTGGTCAGAATTTCCAGGCTCACCACATGGTCTTCCTTATACCAGGGGAAGAATTTACTTACACAGTGAGGAGGGGGGAATCTGTATTCCCTCCTCAGCCTTTGTGAATGTGGGTGGGGTGGAGCTATAGTAAGTTTTCAGTCTTGTTGGGCTACCCCTTTCCTGGTCTTTCAGGTGAGATGCCAAGTGTTTCTTGTGCTTTTTCCTTCTACACCTGTGGATACTTTCAGATTGCTGAGCTCTCCAGCCTGGGATGTATAAAGTAAAACAAAAACCCAGTGAGCAACTAACATGGTGTTCCTTGGTTGTGGGGCTACAAGTAAGACTTTCTTTTCTCTCTACCTATCAGAGACTTTTTCTGTTTGTTTTATATATAATTTCCAGAGTTTTTCATTGTACTTAGTGGGAGGAATAGAGAAAAATATGTCCATTCCCTCTTCCTGAGAGTGGTAATCCATCCTCACAGTTCTAAAGATAATGTGCCATGGATACATTTTTAAACGTTTAAAAAATGTTTGCTTAATTTTTCTAAGTATGTAATCTTTAATTCTTTTAATAAGTATGATAGCTTCAGAGTTTTAAATTTTAATCAAAAGAGTAAAAAGCAACTACCAAGATTAATTCTAAGTTTCTGTAGTAAAAACTGTGAAATCATTAAGTGGCTAAAAGGATAGGTAATTGTGTATAATGTTGTATCAGCTAGAGAGACACTCATCAAGTACTCACCAAATTCCTTCCTGTGTGGGAGTACAATAAAACCATTGCAGAAATGACAGCCTGGTTTTCATCTGTACCATTTTTCATATTGCTTCCTTGGCAATATGGTAGCAAAACATTTGGGGTGAGACAACTGGGTTTGAATTCTGAGTTCTGCTAATTATTAACTTTTTAACCTGTGGAAAGTTTTTAAATCTTCACTTGTAATCGGAATGGGGGTGGGTGTGAGGATTAATTGAGATAGTATATATACAACTCCCAACAAATTTCAGCACAAAGCAGCTCCTCTACAAAGAGTACATCTCTACATTTACAGGATTAGGGGATCATGTTAATTCAGGTGGATTATATCCCCTATTCCTGGGCAAGTGTCTTTGTAATTTTTTATTTTAGAATAAAATGTATACTGAGGAAATACCAAAAGGAAATTGCTTTAAAGACTTGGAATCAGAAGTGTAGCCTACAGAGCAAAACAATAAGCCTGAGTCTCAATACTTAGAAATGACATCTGCTCAGAGAAGATGAAAAGGGAGGCAGTTCTGTCATTAGGTATCTATGGAGTAGGCCACATGGAAAACTTTAAAACAAACAACAGCAATTCTATTCCAACTTCCTTTTAAAACAATGATAAAAATTCTTTACATTTGTGTACTGCTTTACAGTTGACAAAGAGCTTTCACATACATTATCTTGTTTCAAAGAGACTGGAAGGCGCCTTTCCTGCCCTGATTGATGCTTATGAATGTACTACTTTCCCCTGGGCTGTAGTCATCAATAGTCAATGAGAAGAAAGGCTGGCATTTTTGGAAATGCTTTGCTGCCAGGTAACTGCATTAACTCTGCTGTTGTTGAATGGAGCTGCGTATTAACTATGCCACAGGATATCATCCGTATCAACTAATGAATATTTGAATCCTTGTTCCTTGTGGAGCAGCGTTTGTGACCCACTCATCTCTGCTCATCCTGCGCCCTCCCTCAGGACCCATATTCTCAATGAAGTTCCATCTGACGGTTCCAGCCATTTTGGAAAAACCTACACTGAATATACTTAAGTCCTAAAGAAAAAAATGTGGAGGGTACAACAGATAGACTGCTGTCTGGAACAAGGATTATACTGCTCTGAGGACAGAAAGTGATCCCGTTTGTTGAGGTCATGGGAGGCATACTTTGTCTCCAAAGGACTTTCTATAACAAAAGTTATGGTGTGCTAATGAGCTCTCCGTCCATGGAAGTATTTAAGTCAAGTCTGGGATGGGACAGAAATCTCTTAGAAGGGCTTCCTGCTATGTTTGGGCATCTGGGGCAGAGAATTTCTAAGTTGTCTTCTGGTTCTAGATTCTGTGTTCCTGAGGATCCTATTGGCTCTATTATTTCATGCTTTGAGAAACCCACCATTCCTTAGGTTCCCTGTGTTTCTCTTGATGTCAAGCAGTGTTCACAGCCTGTTGATTGAAAATGGAAGCAAAACGAACAAGACAAAAACACATTACGCTCTACAGGAAGGTTAGTAGGAGCAGATGTAGAACTGAAGTTTGCATATCAGCCCCTCTGAACCAGGGGCACTCTCAGTTGCTCTTTGCTTTAGAGTTACGCAAGATTTTTCAGTCTTACCCACCGTTTCTAATTTCCACAAATCACGGTGCTCTTGACATTTTTGCCACCGAAATTCCTAAAGCTTCAGCCTGAGTTCCAGGTTCCAACAGGCTAGTTCAACCAGCTGTTTGAATAACACACTGTGAGGTCAGCCAACTCCTCTTGTGAGGACAAAGGGCTTCTCTCTGTGACTGAGCCACGTTCATCATGCCTTTGGATCTGTCATCTGTGTGGATGAAAAGTGACCAAACCTGAAAAGCTCAGAGAAGGCCTGCGTATGGCCTTACAAACTCAGAAACATAAAGTAACCACATAGGATGGTCTGAAATCGAAAACTATCCAACTGAAAGCCATAGGTCATGGCAGGCAGTCATGTCTTAGGCTAGAATTTTTCTTGAGAGAAATTAACCTATACCTTAACTGGTTCACTGAGCCCATCTATTGTCTTTTTGCATTTACAATAACATACCTTTAGAATGTCAAGATAATTTCCTTTTTCCAGACCCTTCAAGGCACAGTTACCACATCAGAGGGAGACCCCAAATCTCATCGTTGTTATTGTTGTGATGTTAATTGTTGACTGCTAACTATCCTCTACCCACCTGTGTAAAAGAAGTGTGCGTCTGTCATTCTACTTTTTATCCAGTCCCAGTGCTACCCCTGACCCTCGCTTTGCTTTTTCCTGCCTCCCTAATCTATCACCAGTGGACTGATGTAACCCATTTATGTCTTCTTTTTTTTATTGTAATGTGTAAAATAAGGTGCAAAACTGCTATTTTCTGGAGCATTTTCTCAGTCCATTAAGATTTTGCTTCCCAGTGATTGCTATCAGTTTGGCTCAAATAAACTCATAAAAATTCTTACAGGTTTGGACATTTCTTGCATTGACACCTATAAAGGCCCATTTCCATAAATTAGTTTTAGTCATATCTGTTTTGGTGGCAAGTAGCAGTAACCCAACCCTAAATAGCTGAAAGCTAAAAAGATGTAATGGGGAAGTGCTGTGATGCAGCTGACATCAAGGATAACCAGGTGAGCATCCTATTTAGACTGTAACCCAGTTATTCTGAAACAATATAGGCAGAAGAATTAAAGATAAAGGGATTAGTGATAAAGAGATTATTTTTAATATTAAAAAACTAAGCCAAGTTAAAATACTATTTCTATTTAGGGATAGCTATCATAATATATCAGTATGTTTATCTTTCATAACATTCAACTCAACGCAGTAAACATTCACCCCAGTTTATCTTACTTGTGATTGACTGTTCAATGTCTGCTCTCCTTGCTGGCCTGGAAGCTCCTTGAAGTCAAGGTTTAGTCATTTACAGGTGTACCAGTGACACTAATATAAAGCCTAGCACTGTATAAAGATACTTGTCGAATGAATGCATGAATGAATGAATACATGAACAAAAAGTATGAAACCCAGCATAGCATGGTTGAAAGCATTTGGGTCATAGAATCAGATAGAGTTGCATTAAAATCTGAGCTATGCCATCTTTTAGTGTGCTCTAAACTTAACATACTGCTTAACTTTTAAGCCTCAGTTTCTCAATTGTAAAATTTAGATAACATTATCTGTCAGCATTTTGTGAGAATTGAAGATGATGTATTTAAAAGACCGGTACTGATAGAGGCTCAGTAAATGATAGTGTTATAGCAAAAGTCTCTGTGAAAATTGTTATAAATATAAGATCAAACTACTGAGAATGGCAGAAAGAAGCATGAACATATCACTTTATTAAAATGATAGGATACACTTTATTAAAATGATAGGGTACAGTGTGCCATGGGAACATAGGGAGGGGCCATGCAGTGAACAGAGCCACCATATTGCACAACTTCAGAAACTGTATGCACACTGTAGTCTCTGTGAGTGGAAGTCACTGCATAGCTGCCATTCACATAGCTAATTGATTGAACCATATGAAATTGCTGATATTCAACCATGTGACATACAAAAATACAAAAGGGAATGTGCCCCCTGAAACTGAGCCACATGGAGGCCTTGAATGGGAAGGAGGGAGGGATCGGAGATTTCCCAGTGGCAGTCACATTCTGGAGGGGCTATGGAAGGCAAAGAGGAGCCATTATGGTAAAGAAGTGGAGCCAGCATACACAAAGCAGCAGAGGGCTTGACAGAGCACTGTGAGGAGCAGGAAAGTCAGTGTTTCTGAGGCTGGACATTGAGGTCAGGTGAGAAGGGTATAAAGCTGGAGAGGTAGGCAAGGTTGGGTTATTTAAACACTACAGAGACTACAGTCTTGAAGCAAAATAAAAAAGTGGCTATTAGGGAAAATACTAATTCTAGAATCCCAAAGAATCCTATTGGTCACTAAATTAGAGATCCTTCCCTCCAACTCTTCAGTCTATGTCAGGTCGGCCCTACAAACCCTCTCATGGAAACATATTCTTTTCTTTTATAACACTGGCCACATTTTGAGATTATAGAGTATATTTCTTTGTTTACTTACTCGATTATAAGCTAGTTTAGGAGGGCAGGGACTTTGTCCCATATGTTTAGAATTACCTGTCCTGTGCCTAGCATAGTGCCTGGACTAAGTCAAAACTCAATAAAGACTGGTTAGAGCAATTAGTTGATAACAAATACATTTTTTTCCTGTCTTATATCCTCATACCAGTTTCTTCCTGCTAGAAGAACTTTAGGAAAGTCCATTTGCAGGAATCTATAGGAGCTCCATTTCTAACACTTGTCCCAATTAACTAATTTGCACAATAGGGGGCTCTTTAGCCCAAGTACCAGATGTGTGAGGAGATGGCCCCCTTACCTCCCCACTTCTGAATGCTCTGGACCCACGCCTGTGTGATGCCAGGTGACAAGTAAGGGTTGGCCGAATGCCAAGAAAAAGAAATGCACAGAGAACTGTGACATATTTTTCTTAACACAGTAACTCAAGGCCTCTTAGCTGGAGATGAAGAGGTTTGAGTGTTGGGGATAATAAATGAAGAAAGCATCTTCTTAAATTTTTACTAAACCGAAGGCCATTTGTCATAGGGTGTCATCTGGGAGACATATCAGTTACCAGAATACAGTCTGTGATTCAATTTGGCAGGCATTTGGATACTGTAAGCACTTGAATTAGGTCTTGTACTACATGCGTAGCCACCAAAGGGAGTGGTGATGCTCCTGTTGTTTGGCTCTGGTCTATCAATATCAAAGATCTCCTGGCTGTATGACAGTGACTAGGCTTTCACTTTAAAACCAAAAGACAAATCCAGAACATTTCCCTCTTGCATCCAGTTTTGTAAATTATGTTTAATTTATTTCTTTGAAAAAGTGAAAGCAGCTTGATAGACATATAAGACATGACCACTGTTACTCCTCTGAAAGGCCCTCCTCTCTGTAAACAGAACCTGGGCTCCTGATCTTTCACAACATACACAGATGAGTGACCTGTGTAACATAGCAACTGCATTTTCTTCCCTTTAAACGCAGAAGTCCACTTTCAATGACAGCATTTAATATTTGATATTGAATATGTGTTAGAAAGAAGTGAAAGATAAACCACTTAATTGTAGAGAGGTAATATTCATTCAAATGAAAACACTCCTGAAAGCCTGATGTTGGTAATTACTCAAGAGTGTTTTAGATCTAATCCTTGAACATCTGCAATGTCTTCTTTTCTTCCCCAAAGACAAAGCCTACTCCTTGTCTTGGGTAGTTAAAACAAAACATGTAATGTTAACCTTAAAATGAGCAGAATTTTCACATTGAACAAAGAACTAGGAAAAGAACCTTATATTGGAAACCTCTGCTAGTCCTTAAATATTGCTGCTTGTAAGAGGCAGCCCGCCAGTGTTTTTCTAAGGGGCTTCTTCTTTAGAGTTTCAGTGAAATAGAGTTGGATTCAGTTTGTTGCTATAGGAAGATATAAAGTGGAAAGCCAACTAGACTTGGGAATGAAAATTCCTAAAACTATTTGAAACAATGCTAATTTGTACCTATAGAGTTGGGGGTGGGGGCAGGCATCATTTTAGAAATCCCTGTAGAAGATCCTGCTGATGCAAATCCTACCTTGGGTCAGAAACTATTGTGAGATTTAAGTACCAGGGAAAAAAAGTAGTTGCTTTATCAGAAAGTCATTAGTGGTAGATGTTACTTTAGCCACTTGCAAGAATTAATTAGGCATCTTACATTGTAAACTGAGCAATTGATAGTGATTTGGGCATCCAAAGCAAGTCCACTAAGCGATCACTTCAAAAGCAGGCACTTTTCTCTAGGAATTCGCAGATTACAGCCCAGTCCACAGAGCTGGAATGATACATCATTCTCCTGGAGACTGCATGAGCGAAGGGTAAAATATCCAGTACCAGGGTATATCTGTAGAATAGGAAACCCTGAGACATGAGACACATCTTATTAGGAGATTAACCAGTTAGCCCACACTATGCTTGCATTGCAATTCATTGCAAGGTGTGTTTCAACACAGTACATGGACATTTTTACTTTTTTCCTTCTATTCTGAAAAGCTGCTGGTTTTAGAGCTAACTGCACCTGTTGAGAAAGGAAGAAGCCCAAACTAAAGACTTTGGCTTCCTGCAGATGGGTGTTAGGGATTCTGCAGTTTCTGCTTTACAAGAGGTTAAAAAATTGGCTGGGAGGTTTCCACTCTCATACTCTCTGAACTCAGCTAGGCAGACCTACAGAGGTAGGACCCTTCCTTTCTCCACAATAGTGATAACCCTTGGAGGTAAGAGAAAGAAGCCAGTGCTGATATGAAGACAGGCAGGATGGCGAGGGGCTTAGGGCGGGCAGAGCAATTAACTCCCATTCTCCAATGTAGAGAGCCTGGTTTCCCTTGATCTCACAGTAGACACCAGCCAGTGGCCAGGATTCTTTACAGAGAATGACGCTACAATACCAAAGAGGAGACTTGCCCTGGTCCGGCGTTCATAGTGAGAGAACTTTCATAATGAGGCCCGTGGATAAAGGACTGAGATCCTTTACAGCGGAGGGAAGTGCAAATAGGGTGCGTCTGAGCTGATCTCTCAGAGCCACTTCACCTCTGAACAGGTTCGGAGCTTTCAAGCCCCTTGAAGTTTTAAAAAGGCACTGATTTCAGCATGAGATGTTTGCTGCACTGTGCTCAGCTGGAATGAAACGAAGGGGAGGAAAAGTAGCTTCTTTCTTGCATTCAGAAAGCAGAGGCCAATTGAATGGATTCTACTTAAACTGATTGCGTTTGTAGTTTTTGAAAGAAAAAAAAAAAAGCCAAGAAGTTTAAATCCTATTCACTAAGTTCACAAAAACAAAACCCAGTTACAGAAGGACCCTGAGAAGTGCACACATCTTTACAAGAGATGGACAATTTAAAACAAGCTTCATTAAATAAGTCCCTTTCAAACTGTCTTAGAATAATTCAGTAGCTCATACTTCTCTGGCTCATTTTAAGGGCCTTGTTTATCGTAGGCTCGTTCTGCATGGTTTTATAAGTTTATAAGGCTTTATTGATTCAATGACTTAAAACCCAAAAGTCTTTTTTCAATTTTCTCCTTAATGAGTAAAATGTATTTCTGTATGTCCCCTCCACTTGACAATTACCAGGTGCCGTGTAAGATGGAAGCCAACAAAGTGGTAAAAAGTGAAATCTGGTTATTTTTTATTTGTTTGCTCATCCTGCTCCTCTGACATCTCCACTTGGTCATAGAACACCAACAGGGGCTCTTGCCTCTCTCTCACTTACTTACCCTCTGCTTATGCAAAACATTATACATTTATCCACTTGCTTAATTCATGCAAAGCTTTAAAGCTTACTCAGCTACCTGAATCTCCTTTATATCTGTCTGCTTTAGCATTCTAGGCCTTGGTCGGAGGCCTCCAGAGGTCAGGAAATTGGATATTACCTCACTTTTGTACAGGACCCGGGAGAGCACCATCTATAGTCCTCTGCTTAACAAATGCTTTTAGATGATGATGACAGTGATGAGCGGATGTCATCTTGCTGGTATGAGGACTTTTATAAAAGAGTGGGTCAAATGTGTATGATACTGTCTTTTGGAATCTACATTTAGGGTGATGCACCGACTAGTTCAGGCTACTGAGATACTATAGGGTGTCTAAGAACAGGATTGCATTTAGTTAAGTGGTCGGAAAGTGTCATTAGGTTACTTAATGAATGTACAGAGAAGAATTTCCAGTTTTATGTTATTTTTAATCCATGTCAAATAAACTGGACATGGAATGGCACTTTATAATATTTGCAATATGTGAGAGGTTTATATTTTATAAATAACACTGAAACAAGTTTTTGTACTCAATAGTTCATGCTGTTTGAATGTATAGTGGTAGTGGTTATCCATTTTTATCTCTACTGCACAGATTAGGAAAATTGCTTCCAAGAAACCGAATGAAGTTGGAAACATCTCCTGCTAAATCACCCAGGGAAGTAAGATTAGAGGTGAGACTGGAGTTCACATGCCATAAACACTAAGCCACTAGTTATATTATTGAACAGCAACCACGACACTTGGTGGCTTTAACTGTCTCTCCCCATTATCTCTACATTCTATTTAGATCATGGTAATATCTAATAAGCAACTTTTTAAAGCATGGGCAGTGAGCCAGCTTGAAGAAAATAGCATAACTCTCCATAAGCAGTGGTATATGTCCCCTATAAGATGCTTCAGGACATGTCTTTATAGTAAGCAATGAATGGCTGGTGAAAATCACAGTTGTTGCAATATTATGCTACTGAAAGACGAGTAAGAGGGATATCGGCAATAGACACACCTGGTCCCTACCTGAGCCAAACTGGCTTTCATTTTCAAAATTTATGGAAATTGATTACCAATATAAGCTGCTGCCACTTTTCTCCTTCTTCGCTTCCTCCTACTCCTCCTTCTTCATGTTATTGTTATTAAAGTGACTGAATTTCAGACCCAGTTTGGAAGAAAACTTAGACATCTGTCTGCATCTCTAGATCTTCCTTATCAAACTAGTTCTTTTTGCCTATATTCTACATTAAAAAATAGCCAAAATAATCTTTTCAGAGTATTAAACCATGCCACTCCTTAGCTGAGAACATGAAACTCAGAATAAAAGCCTTTACATGGCCCACAAAACCAGTTTCTGGCCCACCATTAGCTCCCTGATCTTAGCACACACCACTTTTCTGCTTTTCTGCCTCATTGTAGCCACACTGACTTCCTAGTTTACTGTTTCTTTGATGCATCTGCAGGGGGGCTCTCACCTTAGGGCTTGTGCATTGGCTGTTCCTTCTAGTGGTAAGGCTCTTCCCTAGAGTATCTGCAAGCCTCATTTCATCAATTTATTGTTCAAATGCCTCCTTCTAATGACTGCCTTGTTTAACACTGAACTTTGACCTTTCCACTCACTCTCTCATCCCCATGATCCCTCTTATCCCCATGCCCCCATCTTCCTTACTCTGTCTTAGTTCCCCCCACTCCCATAGCACATGGCACCTCTGTCACACGATATTACTGTGTAATTTTCAAAAAAGTTTAAGTTTCTATATATCTTTTCCTGTTTTTCCCAGTGCTATAATTGATTAATCATATGCCTAGCAATAAATTTCCCCAAGTGCTCTAACATACTATCTATCAATTCCATCTTTCTTCCCCTCTCTTATTTACTTGTTTGTTTAACTGGAACCCTTCATTCCTTCGTCCTCCAACTTCTTGCTCAAAGCTGGACTGTTTGGTCTCTGAAAGTTTTCATCATTGTTCTCCTGTGCTATATATAACCCTTCTTCCTGGCTCCTATATCATCTTCTCCAGGAGAACTCTTAAACTTGATAGAGTACTTACTTCAGTTACTTCCTGAGAAATAGTAAAAGTTTTGAGAGCTTCTGTGCTGTGATTGCCTTTAGTCTGCTTTCATTCTTGCTTCCTAGTTTGGTTGGGTATGAAGTTCCAGAATAATACAACTTGATTTAGATTTCTGAAGGCAAGGTTCCAATGTCTTCTGGTCTCCAGTGGTGATACTGCAAGTCAGATGTGAGTCAGTTGGCTGATCTTTTATAGATTACTACTTCTGTCCCTTTAGATGAGTTTAGGATCTTTGCTTTATTCTCATTCTTTTGAAATAATATAATGATATATTGTGGTGTGGGTTCTTTGTAACTCAGCTATTTGGATACTTGTGGTGTCTACTTGGGGAAACGTCCTTGATTTTTCCTCCATTTCATTTTTTTCTCTCTTTCTGGAACTCCTAGTTCCCCATGTTGGATATTCTGAGTTGGTTGTCTAAATTTTTCATCTTCATTTGCTCAGTTTTTCTTTCTTTGTGTGTTCATTCTACTCTCTGAAGGATTTTTTCAATATTATCTTCCATTCATTCAATTGAATGTGTAATTCTTCCACACATCTAATGTTCCACACGTTCCTATTATTTTATTTTTCCTATAAAATAATATCTCATTCTTGGTTCATAAATATCTATTTTTAATTTATGTGTATTAATTATATGTTTTAAAGTAGTCTGTCTTCTTCCTGTGTTCTTTAATTCTCCTGAATTTCTCTTTTCTATTCCTGTGTTTTAATGTTTTCATTGTATTTTGACTTTCTCAAATACTTGGTGATCCTTAGCTTTCTTAAATATTTAAAATTGAGGCTCAGAAAGCTGATAACCATCTCTAGATGTGTAAGTGAGCTTTTTTTGTTAAACGTAGAGTGGTCAGCTAGTGACTATTTTTTTTCATGCGGAAGCCCAACCAGAAGTATCTCTAGGCCTTAAGTATAGGTATCTTTCTCAAGGTCTTAGCTTCTCCAGAGAAACTTGTTTTAGTTCCTGGGCAGATGATTATATATACCTGGCTACTGACAGAATTGTGGAAAGGAAGGGGACTGAAATTTGATCTTTTAGGATGCACACTTTCGTATCTCCTTCAGTTTATCATGTGAGTCTCCTCCCTGCCTCCCACTATACTTAGCATTTCCGAGTCCAGACCATGTGAGGGGCGACTTCTCTAGATAATGTGCTTCCAGGCTCCCATAAGAGTAGGAGAGGTGTCTGGCTGCTCAGGACCCCTGAGGTCTACATGTTCTTCACTCAGATCTCATTTGTCCTCGTCCCCTCAGTATCTGGTACCTCTACCTCCTTGGATTTTCTGGAATACATGTGGAAAAATCTTCTTGCTTCTCATGGACATTTTCTTCTTTAGCTCAAGATTTGGTTTTCCCCACTCACCTATGTCAATTTCCATTCTTTCTGCTTTTTATCTTCTAAAACTTGTTAGAGCTGGTCCCCTACAGCCTCCTTTCCCATTATTTTTGTAACCCATGCACTTAATGTTTATTTCTGTTCTGTGATTTTGTAATGTTTCTAAAGGGAATTCGGAACATTATATATAACCCAAAGGTACCTATATATATTAATTTAAAAATGATTTACTGAACTTCTATTTAATTCAAGGAGCCCTAATATTAATGCACAGTTACAATAAGATAAAAGAAAAGATTTATGTGTCAAAAGATAAGATCAAATACATCAAAAGGAAGAAGAAAAAGCAAAGCTGAGCTAATCTGGGGGAAGGCTGTGGCAATTGACAAAATAACTAAGTCCCAGGCTGAAATTAACCAGTGCAGAGAGAGAGAGCTACATCACCATCTGCACACCCTTCATTGTTCAAAGGATGGGAGGATACCGCTGCGAGGAGGTAAAACACTTCCAGCCTTGGACCTTGACAGTAACTTGTTTACATCCAATCTTTTCATGACTTTACTGGTAGAACGATCTTTCATTCCCACAAATCTATTTATATCATCCTTTTGCTTAAAACCCTTCTGTAGCTCCCATTGCCTGGACATGGTAACGAAGCAGCTTATGCTCACTATGTATTTTCAGGCCTCCCTTTCTAGCTTCATTTCCTGCTACTTCTCTGGACATAATCTATGTGCAATCACATTGTGCTCTTGTCTTGGAGTGACTCAGGCACATGCCGTCCTCCAGGCCTTTGAACACACCTTTCCTTCCCTTAGCTCACCCGCCTGGCTAAATCTTTGCCTTTTAAAATTTAAGATTTCATTCTTTTTTATGGCTGACTAATATTCCATTGTGTAAATGTACCAGAAAATAAATTGATGGTTTCCAGATGGAAGAGGGTTTGGAGGCTGGGTGAAAAAGGTGATGGGATTATGTACCAATTGGCATTGGCAGGGATATAATGTATAGCATAGGGAATAATAAATATAGTCAATAATATTATAATAACTATGTGTGGTATCAGATGGGTATTAGACTAATTGGGGTGATCACTTTATGAGTTATATAAATGCCTAATCACTATGTGTATACCTGAAGGTAATACAATAGTCTATATCCACTATAATTGAAAAAATAGAAGAAATCTCACTCAAGCTCCTCCTTCTCTCCCCTTGTCCCTACCTCTCCCACGCTGGTCTGTGGGCCGCTTCTCACTGCCCCCCCCCGGCACCGTGTGCACACCTTATCAGAGCTCTTGTCTGTTCCACGGAAACTAGATTTACTCCTCTCTGTTTCTTTCTCCTCAGTCCATAAACTCATTTAGTACAGACATCATGTTTTGGGATCTTAGAGTTCCCATTGTCGGCCATAATTCCTCGTGGAACACAGTAGCCATTTAGTAAATATATTTGACTAAGTAAATAATAAATGAGATTAATTATGTAGCTTTCTCCAGTCTTACTACATGACTAAAGCTTAGAAGATCTTCAGGGTAGAGTAGGTGACCTCTCACGGAGAAACCGTCTCCATTATCAGCCATCTCAGACAGAACTTGGACAGCAACTAAGGAGCAGAGAATTGCGGGCTGAGGTTGCCAGTGAGAACCTAAAAAGAAGGTGTTCGGCGTTGTGGGCTGAAAGCAGAGCCGTGTGCTGAAGAGGCCAGCTCATGTTTTACTGTGGGAATCTAGGCCTTCCTAGACTCTGTGCCTGACTGAGAGCCCTGCGACTCTTGTTGCAACAATCGCCTCTTGTTCTTTACGTCCTCGAGAACCTCCGAGTCGCCAGGCTCTGGGCTCCTCCTGCCACCCAGCGCACCCGCCCCTCCTGCCAGTTCTCAGGTTCTCTGGTTCGCCCCTTTGAATGAACAACTATTTGCATTTGTTATATACGCTTCAGATACTTTTCTAAAGGAATAAAACATTTCAGATATGTCAGAAGCTTCTTTTGTAGCTATCCCAAATCCCATCTCCCTTTCTTCCTCTACCCACCCAGGGGTCCATTCAAAAACAATTGTAATACTTTTGCAGATCAACAAGGTATCAGGGAATTGGATCAAGAAAAAGTTTCTGTTCAACAGCACAAGACAGAGGGAACTAGGTGACTACCAGGAAAACACCACTAGTTAAGATAGAGCAGATTCATGAGCATGAGTTTGCACCTTAGGCCTGTCATATTTTTTCACCTTTATGTTAGTTAATTGCAGAGTAACATAAATTAACTTTGGAACACAAGCAAAAATGGGAACTTTATTTATGAATTTCTTGGATTTCTTTACCTCAAGCCAAACAACTAAATTGCTACTTAGCATAAATTATTTATGGGCCCTGGCTCAATACCATCCAGCACCAGCCCCCGGAGGTATGGGAGATATAAAAGATTTAAAGCATCGCTGCGACAGTGTTCAGGCCGCCACAGAGCCGTGTTTCTTTCCAGAAGGGTCCACTTTATTTTGTTGTAAATAAATAGAGGCTGGGTTTCCAGGGAGGGAAGTGAGTTTCCAGCAGGACCAGGCTGGTGTTTTACATATGTTAATTACACAACCCTTTTATGACAGATAGACACAGTGTTTGCATAGAGATTTCTCAAAAGACCAGTCGACGAAAATGGATCTTTTCATTTCCTCGCATGGAGTCCTTTCTTTCATTTGATCTCACTTCAAAATATGAAGTTTTCAGAGCTTGCCTCCCACAACAGGTCAATAAAAAATAGTCCTATCAATACAATTTTAGCAGGAACAAATAAACATCCTCAGCAGTCTTGATTCCATTTTCTTTTAAATTCAGACTCAACAGTGCCGCTCTGACACCTGTGACAAACCCATTGTCATTTCTTAGGTTGTCTTTCCATGGCTCTAACCTCAGCACGCCACCCTTTGCTCCAAGTACCCTCGCATACCTTGTTTCTCAGACACAGTCTGTTTTAAAGACAAGGTCATTACCTTCTTTTTAATTAGGTCAGACATATTTCATTTGGTTTACACGGCGTTTAAGGTGAGAAAGCTTCACATGGAAATGTCAACTTTTAGCTTCTCATTCAATTTTCAACATTAAAAAGTTTAGCAGTTTTAGGTTATCTTCTCCACTGCACAGCTGTTGGCCTAACCTGAGTATTTCCTGCCTCTTCACTACTCCCCAGTTTGCCACAGTCCCCACTACTCCCTGGTGTCCTCACCCAGAGTACTTCAGCCAGTTAGGTTTTCAGTGACCTCCCTCACCCATGAAGGCTTTCGCATTTTTAATTCTTGATTTGGTACCATGGCTGATCTATGGTTAACTTTGTTTTTCTTGGGTAACATTACATATTATAAGTTACTAAGTGCAAAAGAAAAGATGATCTTGACAAGCTATAGCAATAGGCTTATAGACGTGACTACTGTTTTTTAGGATGCAAATATACAGATATATTTCCATTTAAAAAAAAAACACAGATTAGGCATATTTGCTTAATTTTTCTTGAAATCATAGTATATGTAATCACACCCCTTAAACAACAGAAGATGCCTCAGCAGCGTTAGTTTCCCTAAACTCTTGGTATCAGATTCAAAATGCCATTTGACTTGATCACTTGCTTAATCCAACACCAGTCGGGCTGTTTGCTCTCAGGGGTTTGAAGCACAGGCAGGCTGTGGGCCCATGCCCCCAGGTCTGAATGAACCCCCCACCCCCAAGATCTTGGATCTGATAGTGCTTCTTTCATCCCCCCCAAGCATCGCCTCTAGAGTTCTCTTTGAAAGGCCTTGAATTCAGTGGCATCATTGTTCTCCTTTTACATATTCAGTGGTCTCCACCTAAATTTCAGGTCAGAATCACATCCTAGGTGTCACCCAAAAAGACAGTGACCAGGTTAAGCTTAACCTGGAAAGTTTAACTCGACCCTCTTGCCTGTTCTTTTATCTTAAGGGGAGTTTGCAGAAGGGTAGAGGGGAGTGGGTAGGGACTCTGAAATCAGATAGACCCAGATTCTGAATCTGAATTAGGCCTGTCTTATCCTCAGCTTTCTTATCTGTACAAAGGGGGAAACAGTACCCACTTTAAAGAGTTCTTGAAAATGTAATTGCTAATAGATATGTTAAAGATATGCAGTGGAAAAGTTTATTTCTATGGATCAGTGTCACATGCAAAATAAATCCTCTGTTCCACTCCCCTGCCTTCCATTGCTGATGAAGAGACAGAGGAAGTCCTTTCTTCATCTGGTCGTCTTTCTTTCTGCCACAATCTATGATGAAGGGTCATCCGTGCCTAAAAATGCCTCGATTTTGTCCTATCCCAGCTCCACCACCAGAAGCTATCACACAGCAGGGAAAATAGAAAGGTGCTTCTGCAGACATAGGTTCCAGCAGAGCCTGAGCCAAAGCCAAAGGAGAGACCATTCTCCTTCAAGAACACAGAGAGGCCCCTCCCCATGAGGGCCGAGGAAGCTGCTTTCCCGCCTCCCTTTTCCATTCACCCCCAAGGAAAGGAGAATACGATTCCGTGTGAGTGATTTTTCCCTAAACTAGCCGTATTGCACATTTTTATAACCAAATTGTCTGTGTAGATATTATAATAGATAATATGAATGTGCTGTACACATCTTACATAAAACATAAAGAGTTGCTGTCTCTGTCTCACATGCATTTAAAAAGCTCATTTTAATATTTAATGCTCCTAACAGTCATCTAAATCTCAAAAGGTAAGCGGGGAAATATCATATAAAAGACCCAGAGTCTAAAACAAATGTTACTGATATAATCTGGAATTTACCTCACTTCTCTCACACCCTAAACACACCAATTCTCATCATTCTATCTTCCGGAAAGCACAAATATAGCAAACATTTCATACGCCATTTCCTCCTTTAGAGCTCAATGAGATACTTTTCAAATGGAAGTTATGAAAAATACAAGGGATATGCACTCATATAACCCAGTATTCATACACAATTTTAAAAAATTCTACGTGTTGCACTTTTTAAAACTCAGTGTTGTGAATTTAAAACATATAATTGAAATCATAATGTATTAGGCAATATTTATCACTCTGCCAGTCAGTCCAATGACTTCTGGGACCAGGGTGCCTGCATACGTGGTGGCACCTTGGGGCTGCTCTCTGCAGCAGCTGCTGTGCTAGGCACTTCTTCGGGAAACTTCCCAAATCCACTGGCTGGCCCAGCTCTAGGCTTCACTTGTGTATTGGATGATTCCTTACAAAATGAGTAGAATCCCAGTCAGCAGAAACAGGGTCACTCAGGTCATTAATTTAAGCTTTAAATATCTGAAAATACTGGGACCATTTTTCTGTATTCATCACGATGAGTTATGGACTGAATGTTTTGCACCCCCACAAAATTCTGTGTTGAAACCCTAAGCCCCAGGGTGGGGCCTTGGGGAGGTAATTAGATTTAGATGAGGTCAGGAGGGAGAAGCCTCCATGATAGGATTACTTTCCCTATAAGAACAAGAAGAGATTGGATCTCTCTCTCTCTCTCTGTCTCTTATTTTTTCCCTTTCTGTCTTCCGTGTGACAATTCAGCAAGAAGGCACTGTCTGCAAGGCAGGAAATGGGCCTCATGGGAACCTGACCATGGTAACACCCAATCTTGCACTTGCCAGCCTGTCGAACTGTGAGAGATAAACACGTGTTGTTAAGGCACCGAATCTATGGTATTTTGTTACAACAGCCTGAGCTGACTAACACAGTATTTCAGTACCTTTTACATATACGTGCATGCATGTGTTCATGTGTGTACATTCTGTCCCACTGGGCCCTTGGGAACTCGCTTTGGTCTGCTTTCTTACTGGGTATAATACTATGGTTTCTGGGGGAAAACCCTTCTCTTCCTAAACTGCAAAGTAGAACCGGAGAATAGGGAACAAGAAAGGAAAGGCGGCAGAAGACTTTTTAAAAAGCAAGCAAAAAACCCACAAAAAAACCCAGTAATTTTTTTCTCTATTTAGTGAAGAATTAACCATTAGAGATAACCAGGGATGCCAAAAGATTTCTTAAATTCTTCACGTTCACAGTTTAGAATTGGCCTCATTTTCTTTCAACTTCTCTGAAAAGACTGTATTCCCTTTGCTTAGCACCATGTTGAGGCTACTACGATTGGTCTGACTCAGCGGAAGGCTGTAGGTGGGCAGGTGACTACAGGACATGGTCAAGTGACGTTTTGAAAGATGTACTTTTTTTTCTATAAAAGCACATTTAAAAGCCCCGCCTCTTCTCCCCCGACAGCCCTCCAACCCTTGATTCAAAATGTGTGAACTTTACATTTAAACTTTGTATGTGCCTAACACATAGCATGTAAGGCTCTCCTGGGTAATTTGGGGAAATATATGTATTAAAAATGAAGTTGTGAAAAATTGAAAATTGCTCTTGAACATCTATGGTAGTAAAAGCCATATATAGCTATTTTCCTTACTATTTTAATATGAGATTTCAGCATGAGAGTTAAGTGGCCATGCCTTTTAGCTTCTGAGCAGAGATAAAACATGCCATCTGTCTATGGTTACTTTATTTTTGTACATAGGTGCCAGCTCTTTATAATTTGTGCTCTGACTTCTATTTTTATTTATTTTATTTAAAAAGCAAAAAAAGTTCTTAAATGCTTTTTAAAGGGTGCTGGTATTTTAAAAACATACATATAAAGAAAGCAGATTGTGAGTCTCAATTTCAGATGAAATTAATTCTACTTAGCAGTTATGAAATTTGAATTTTTGCTGTGGCGGGGGGGGGGGAGCTGGGAAATACACAGTTTTTCCTGCCACTGTTCCCTTTTAGCAACAGCAGGAGATACGTCTCCTGATTACTTGCCTTCATTCTTCATTTTGACCAAATTAACTTTTGCATGTGGCCTTCACATTGAGAGGTGGCCCCTAGAGGGTAGCTCTCTTCCCAGCCCCAGACACACAGGGTCAGGCCTGAGGCTGGAGACCCCTGTGAGAGGTGACAGTCGTTTAGGAAAGGAGTCTCGGGAGACCTGCCTTCCACCAACCAGCTGAGCTCTCATCTCAAGGTGTCTTCTCTCCACCTGTGTACAGTTGGGTAAGTCTTTCTTTTCTCTTCCAGAGTTTATCTAAAACAACGAAGCAACACAAAGCAGTGGGGGGGAAAACAGAAAAAACTACCAGTTTTGACGACAATGTTAGCTATCTAATATTATAGACGTTCAGCTTCAGAGTTTTCTGAAATCACCTCCGTGTACGAAAGCTGTAAGATAAATGGACAAACTTATAACTGGATGGCATGGCTTTCATAACTGTTTTGACTCCTCGTTCCTGAAATGGTGTGGGAAGCAGAAGTAACAAGTTATCAGCACAGCAGACGAAGCTCTCAGGAGTCTAAGCTTGCCCTCTGAGTGGAGGGAGTAGAAGGGGAAGAAGAGTACGCAGAGGGCTGCTTCCTCCCAGGGAGGGAAAGTCAGGGCAGGGGCAAAAAGAAACACTGTGGGAAAGACACAGTGTGGTGTAGGGGGAAGATGACTGGATTCAGAGCCTTACAACCGGGGTCTCAGCCTCTGCTCTGCCGTTTTCTGGTGGCACAATCTGGGGTTGCTCGGGCTCTCCATTCTGCTCTTTCTAGATTCCTTCAGGACAGTCTTATCTATTGAGGACTTCTGCTGTTCCCAGAGTACAGCAAGGGCTAAAACACACACTAACGCAACTGTTGGTCCATCTGGGCCAGGGTCCCCTTGGGGTCCCAATGAACCCAGGCCACAGTTAACTCTCTTCAGGGGCCTCAGTTTTCCCTAGTATTGGAGTTTGCTCAGCTAAGTCTGTTCGAACCTTTGGGGCCAGGTGATGCCACCTGGCCTCACAGCCCTGAAAGCTTTGTCAGTGCCCTTGGGCCATCAGCCCACTACCACAAACTGGCTGCCCCCAGAGAGCTGTGCTTCCTCTCTACCAGGGGCTGCTCATCTTTATACACTCAGGGTTGAGTTGGGAGGTAAAGTCTGTGTCCTCCTCATTCTCCAGGGTTGGTCCAGGTCATTGCACCCCTACCCCTTAGGTATAAAGTATACAGTTCTTTGAGGCTTCATGCATTCCCTCTGAACAGCCTCAATTTTCTCCTAGTTGGTAACATCAACAAGTCTGGTCACGACTCTTCACTCACCGATGACTTTGGAGCCTGGTTCTCTTTCATCCACTCCAGTTCTGACATGATCCTGGCACCCCTGTGCTGTGTGAACATCCTGGAAGTCTAGATGACATTTTTTTATTTCCTCATTAATGCAGCTACTTGTGTCTCCTTACTGTCCCTAACTTTTCTAGGACTGACTATCTCTGGACGCTTGAATTCAGTACTCTATCCACAACCACCTCTCTTTCAATCTACTTTCCCATCACTCCTCAGGGTCATTTCCAAGTGTCACACTAAAAATTATTGTAATAAGGCTGGAGACTAGGATAAGAGAAATGGGACTTTCCCTTTGATCTTGAAGTGGGAAAGATTAGTAGTTTTGTATGAAGTTAGGAGGTGTGAGTATTTGTTCGTAGGAGTGGACATTGGAGTGTGGAAAAGGAGAGTAGAGTTACATCTTGTTTATCAAACAATTCCGCAGTAAAAGTTTGAACAACAATTCTGAGGCAGGACTCAACATCTGGCTCAGTTGGAGTTGTTTTGAAACACCTAATGAATAAAATACATTGATATAATTTACTTTATAAGAAGTTTAGTTCTGTTAAGTTTTAGGTTATCAGGTGTGATTTCCATGATTTTGACAAATGAATCAAGCATTCTACGTATATATAGGATCTTGATTTCTTTAAGACTTTCGACAATGTTTCTTATGATATGCTTGCAGAAAAGATGAAGATGAATGTATTGCTCTAATTTCTGAAGATTCACCCTTCAGGGTATTCCATTTGAACACAAGTGACAAACTAAGAACACATGGCTTACACATTCTTTCTGATCTATTCACTCATTAATTCAACATATGTTCAGAAGATACCTATACTGCACCTGGTATTAGATTGGGCTGATCTATGTGTGATAAATTCTTGACTTGCCTTGTTGACTATTTCATTGCTCACTAATCTAAGGAAGTGACAAGGGACATAGTGGCTCTGGTTGTAATTATTACCGATAAGGAAGGTTTGTTTAGTGGAAAAAACTGTGGGATAAAGGGAGCTTATCATCTTAGAGTCCACAAAGCCAAGGGAGAAATAATCAGACATGTGCCTTCAAAATTTGAAAAACAAACCTAATACGCCTTCAGAGAGAAGAGAGATGTGCCCTTAGGGCTTGAGCTCCTGATAGATGAGACCCTAAGAGGGATGCGGGAAGGGCGTGTGGGGAGGTGCAGTAATCTGGCAGTAAATGTCAAGCAGCCCTGATCGATATAAAAAAGGAGCATTCTATGGCTCCTGAGGAGCACAGGTAGACATGGGAACATACCCAAAGATGAGCACACCGAAATGCAGCCTCACTAAGGGAAAGCTCCTTGCAGAAAATTTCCTTTATACTTTAATATACTTAGTAAGAAGCACAAGAAAGAAATTAGTCAACTACTTGGGAGTGGTGGTACCAGCCTAACAAACAATACAGTGAAAGTAAAGATTTTTAGGTATAATTTTGCCTTTTTATTCTCTGTTAGAAAACAAGAGACTTTCCACTGTGCTAATATCAATGTGTGGTTGCCTCTCACACAACCCATACTGGGGACCTGTCCCACAACCCAGGCATGTGCCCTGACTGGGAATCGAACCAGTGACACTTTGGTTCACAGCCTGCATTCATTCCACTGTGCTACACCAGCCAGGGCTTATAAATAAGAGACTTTCAAATGAAGGTGTTTTGGAGATAACCAGATACACAGATCTGAAACTCAGGAAAAAGTTCTGGGCCAGAAAGAAATGTTTTAGAGTTTCTCTCCTGTAGTGACAATAATTGTCAATTATCAACGAATAATTACTAATTGTCAATTATTATCAAGGGCTCAATATAGGTATTTGAATATCCATGTTAGCTTACACATTCATTTAACTCAAGCCTGCAGCTTGGTTTCAGTTTTTTAGCTTACCAGAGTGTACACCAATGTACTAGAATGTTCACACATATTACCCCCCCCCCACCAATATCAATAATCAAATCATAACCACCTCAAACACAAGGACTCTACTTTTTGATTCTTGGGCTTTGGCATCAATTCAGTGATTGGCACAGAATGAGAACTCAATAAATGTTTGTTAAACCAATAAATGAATGTGCAAGACAGACATGGCAGCACATAATTATGATATACCATGTTGAATGTTATAATAATGATAGCATTAACAAAGTGTTCTGAGATGCTGAGGAGTGGATACTGCTTGGGTAATTCTAGAAAGGTATCATGAAGAGTTGATGTTGGATCTAATTCTTTAGAGATGAATAATTTGCCACAGAGGGAAGATGGGGAAAGGAATTCCAGGAATTGGGAGATCTGTACAAAAGTGAGGAAGAATACAATGCATTCCAAACATTTACTGTGGCTGGAGAATTCCATGCAATGATGTGTGCATCTGTGAGTGGGGCTCATCCAGGGCTTTGGGCATCTTTGTGATCTGGAAGAGCAGAAGAAAATAAAGGTTAGGCAGTGACAGAAGACATGTGGCCATTTGGCTTGCTCATTGTGGTCTGAATTAGACCAGGTTAATTGAGGCACAAAGTGGCATTTGTCTGGAGACACAGTGGTAGGTATTTTTTAAAGTGTTAAAAGGACTCGAATCAAATATGTACCTGCGATTTTAGACAGGTGGAAAAGCCTTAATGCAGAGGTGGTGAAAGCAAAGTGCCCTGAGCAGGAGCTCAGGAGATGAGGAGTCTATTGATTCTATTCCCAGTTCGTGAGGCCCTAGCTGTAAAACACTGGGCAAATGCTTCCTCATCCTGGATCTTAACTGAACACTCCTCTAGGGATCCCTGTTAATCAACTTTGTTTTCCATCTTCAGCACAGAGCCTGGCTCGTAGTAAAGTTCAATAAAGGATAGTTAACTAGAATAGGACTTTGTCTCATTTATAAAATGAAACAACTAGATAAAAACAAGACAATCAACAAAGAATATTGTAGCCTTGACATCTTATGACTTCATGGTCTTAATTTCTAATTTTTAATAGCATTAACAAACCCATAAACAATATCAACATATTTGTGTATTGCTTAACTATTCACAAAACACTTTCACATATTTTCTCTCAATAAAGCGAATAATCCTGAAAGCTAAGTTGAACTGCTCTCATTTTAAGGAAGAAACTGAAACTAGAGACAGGAGTTAATTAATAAAATAACGGAGGCTAGATTTAACTCCAAACTACCTGATTGCAAATACGCTCACCACATGTCTTATACCACCCTTCTGAGAGCCATGTTGTTCTTGTCCATGTCACATCTCTTTAGCATTTGCCCCTCCTCCCCCTGTAGCATGTGACTTTGCTACAGAGCCTGCTGTGGAGTTTTCGATGAGAGAATGCAGCCTATTCGACACATCTGAGACATAGACAACACGTCTAGTAATACAAATAATAATGACATTTTGAAAACCTCTGGCCTTTTAATGATCAGCTGTGGCACTGACCGCACATTTGCAGCAGTCTGATCTTTTCCCTGAAGAACATGACTAGCCCATTGCACAGAATCACTTTCAGAGACAACCAGACATCCATTCTGCTTTCTCCTGTGCCTGCCCTCAGCTTCTCGAGGACATTTAACATTGACGCTGGCATCAGCTTTACTGACTTGAGGCATTAAAAAAGTCCATGTCAATGAATCCAAATTCTGAGAGTGCACAGGGAAGTCCAGTTTTAAACATTCTATCAGAGTTCTTGGGTAAAGGCTCAATTACATTAAATTAAGCCACCAGCTTGCGAGGCTCAAAGAGCTAGTAGGCAAATACAATGTGCTCTTTTACAATAGTTTCAGGAACTATAGGTCAGCTTCTACTTCTGTTGGGAAAATAACATTAGGGGAACATTTGTAAAGGGCCTATCATTGTCTTGATAAATTGATACTGAAACTGGTAATCAGTGAAATTGGAGGCATCCTATTTCCTGTTGGAAGAGAGGTGAGGCGGAGACACAAAGACAGAGTCCATCTCAATTTGTCCTAGTATTTCCTGATTCAGATCTCTCAGGCTGGTATCTCTTACTGAGTCATACCTTAGGTGTAGCTTCCAGGGAATGTCAATGATACAGTACTCGATAAGAAGTAATTATAGGAGATTGGATTAGCTGATTTTTCCCTTTATAAAAGCGGTCACACACAATGGAGGTTCTTATTGCATAAACAAATGGAAAAGTCTTTAAGCGGATTCCTGACATGCATCTTTTAGAACAGGGAAATTCTGTTTGCAGGGCAGTGCAATATCTTTCAATTACTAAACCCACAGGCACTCTGCTGTGTAAGAGTTTCTAGAAGGGAAGAACTAAAATCTTCAGAATTGTGTTGAATCCTTGATTTTTGACAGGAGAGGAAAAAACATTCATTATCCTACACTGTGCAAGGTGTCAGGATATGCAAACATTCAGTTACAGAGGCATTTTGATTCACAGATAACTGGACACACTTTAGTTAGGAATGAGTCTTAGGTGCCTTTCCCTTTGCCATTTTGGATGCCTCTCTGTAGCGAGTAAGCATTTCTGTGGTTAGACCTGGGAACTCAGCACAGTCACCAATTCTACAATTAATTGTCTGCCCATAGCACCACAAGCCACGACTGTCTCTGTTTTCCTGAGTAAAGGCCATACCCTGTCGTTAATTTCCCCCCTGGATTTCCTACTTATTGCAAAGGAAGTGCTGCTCCCAAATTAATGGCAGAGACTGTCCCCAGGTACCTGAAGGTCTGCAAGTTGTGGTCCTCAAAGTGATGGATTAGGCAGCCACAATATACGAGCACAAGTGGTATTTGAAGGCATTTTAATTCTCTATATTCCAAAGTTATGGGCAAAGATACCTCAAAGTGATTATCATTTATTTTCAGCCTGAAATTTCTTCTTCCCTATAATCCTGTACTCTGAATTTAATATTGCGCTATTATGTTTCTACGAGTATATGCTGTATATACTATTGAATAGCTATGAATATCATTGTATAGCTTCTGATTAAGCAATCATTTCTTTCTTACCTGCAGGCTTCACATACCACCTGGTTAGGCAGAAATCTGGGTGCCCCTCTCTCTCCCTGACCTGGCTTATCTGTAATACACTGCAGCCCCAAATACCCAATACCTCAGATTCTTTGGCTAAAATCAATGCTAAAACAAATGATGATTTCTCATATTTATGTAGTTATCAAATAATTTTTAAATATCAGTCCTTCTCTGATTCTTGCAGCAATCTTGAATGTGAGCTGGCCAAGAATTCTAAGTAATTTTCTATGGATGAGTAAACAGTGTTTCCTCATGCTCATCGGGACACCTGCTCATCTGATAACGACTATTTTATTTTAATGGTGTGTTTGAATTCCAGCTCCACCACTCAGTGCAATGTAACTAATATTACCCTCTGGTTTCAATAACTGGGAAAATTCTCCCTCTTGACTTATATCTGGATTCAAATTAGATTCAGTTTCATTGGAGAAAAAATTTCTAGTAACCAGAAACCCTCATAGCTGGTGGCAAAACAATTGGCCTTATGTTACTTCAAAGGTTGGGTTTAGAAATCTTTTTATATAATTGGTGGCTATTTGGGTTTTCCTTTTTTGAACTCTCTGTTTAGGTCATTAGCCAATTTTC